>OVAO01000612.1:0-18459 GCA_900406285.1 Biscutella auriculata | reverse complement strand
GAAATAATGTTGAATTTGTGTAGAATATTCAAAATCATTCTTATTCATATTTAAATTTACATTGTCCTAAAGTAAATATGTTTAATCTATCGGCTATAATCTAAGTAGAAATCTGACCATTTTCACAAGTATATACATGCAATTTTAGGATACGAGTCATGTCGAGTCGTGATACGATTAACATAATCGAAGATGAAAACATGGCCACTTGTGCGAAAGATAGAGTTCCTCGAAACCACCGGTGTTATTTTCTACATACCAATCTCCAAAATGATATATTTACGTGGCTAAAATTTAAGAACTATTAATGAGGTAGCATTTTGGAAACGTATGAGAGTATTTTCTGGATAAAAATAGGACTAATTGGTTTTTAAGGTCACTAAGACTAATATATTAGCCTTAAGAGTCACTTATATTTGGGAGATCACTTGAGTTTGTGTTATGACTCTTATGCCCCTAATTAATTTCTAACCAGTTCCCTTACACGATTCACGATCCATCTAACTAGTTGAATATCGATTTGTGTTGGCTGTTCATCTCCCATTTCTTCAGTTTCTCCTTTCCTTCTGCAACGTCTACCTTCTGCAACGTCTTCCTTTCTCTTACTCTCTTCATCTGTTCTTCCTCACTTCAACTTATTTCTACTCGTTTCGTTGATCTGTTTCGCGGCCGGAAAATCGTTTAAATGGCAGATAAAACCCATTTCGAGTTGCTGATATATAATGTCTCACGGAAAATGACGGGCTTAAACAAATTCATTTTATGTTTCGTTCTGCGCTTTACTGGTTTTATGCTTTGGTTTTTGGTTTTCTCGAGTATTTCTCTGGGTTTTCGTTTTCGAGTTTATTTCAGTCTCACCGTCTTCCTCTCACTCAGGGTTTGTCTCGCAATTTCTCCTGGCCGATGTAGGGTTTGTGTAATTGTATTTGTTTTTTTTTCCTTTTTTGATTTCTAGGTTGGCGGGAATAGCCGTGATTCCCTTCTATAATCGGTTCCCTCGTCTTTGTTAGGGTTTATAAAGCTTCGTTTTTACAGTCTTCTCTCGGTGTTCGAGTTTGTATATTCCATAATTTCTCTCTGTTAGAATAGATTTTTAGCCAGTAGACGGTGTACATTGATTTATAACCATGCATTCATAGCTATCATAACCAACATATAATTACTATTCACCTCTCCAACACCTGAAATCAGGCGAACATTTGCAACTGTCCATGCATTCACTTACATTTAGAAGTCGTAGTAATTTTTATTACCTGCCAGTTCCTTTTATTTTGTACATGAAATCGCGACCATTTACACCCGTCCATGCATTACGAGCTCTCTTATATAACATGAACCAAGTTTAGAATCTATTGATTAACTGCTAATTGTCTTTTGCCTTCGCATGCTGCAATTTACCTGCTTAACTATAAACTACATAAACTGTTTTGGTCCTAAAGTTACCTAACCCGTGTCCTTGACATTCCTTTTGTTTCACTGTTTTATTTAGGCACAATCACTGAGGACGACACTTCCTGTGATAACCGTTTGCCAGAACGACTATTTGCGACTGATCGTTTCCTCAAAGCACGATTGAATGTATATTCAAAGCCAGATATATTATCTTTTATCCAAAGGAAATTGCAAGGTACTCCTGAGTTAGCTGCAATAATGTCTTCCAGTTTTGGGGGATTGTTCAATCTCCCAGTTAGCAGGTGCCCAATCTCTTGCTAACTTGTCCATGGATTATTATCCCGCCAGCTAGTCACAAAGAAGAAGTACGAGCTTTGGACTGTCTATGGAGGTCAGCCGCTGAGGTTTTCCCTTAGTGAATTTGGCATTCTAACGGGTCTGAACTGCGCTGAATATCCGGACACGTACCACCCTGATAAGCCTCAACATGTTAATATGGGTGAGGGCTCTACTTGGGAACGATTCATAGGCACCGACCCCGATGCAACTCTCGCTGATGTTGCGGCCTTGCTTGAAGATTGTTCTGATATGCCATCTTGGAGGAAAACAGGCCTAGCCCTCATCCTTATAATTGACGGAGTTCTAATCGCTAGTCACCAGACCCACAAACCTACGCCAAAATATGTTGATATGCTAGCTAATGGAGATGCATTCATGAGTTTCCCGTGGGGTCGAGAATCCTTCCGTCGAACTATTTCAGGTATGCGACCAGGGAAGGCAAACGCATAATGTGATGATCCTGTTCTTGTTTTCCGCCAGCAACTTCAACAACAATCTTTTAGCCTTAAGGGCTTCCCATTGGTTCTTCAGCTGCTTGCTTTTAGATGTATCCCGCAACTTCTTGCCAAACTACCCCAAGGCTCTGAAACCCTCACACTAGCACAATCTAACTTTGTTGGTTTTGGTAAGCTTACTGCTATCACCCACACAGATGTGACCTTTGCCGAACATGACCCATTGGTAAGTCCTCCTTATTATACTATTTCAATCAAGCTTAAAATCAACATATCTATGTTTCAATCTAACATCGTCTCTTGTCTTCTACCTAATTCAGCTCGTCGTAAATCCAATGCTTGAACTTCATCCATCTCGTTGCCCCGATTGGGATGATGAAGTGAGGGACAAAAAAATTGATTACCTCCTTCAACAGCTAGCCAAAGGTCATACCTTCGTCAAGCAGGAGTGGCCAGGGGGTGATAGGTCTCTAAAGTTATATGTGCACAAACCTAAACCAATCAGCAAGAAGGGTGCTCACAAGAGACACATCGTGTCTCGCAAAGAAACAAAGAAAGCAGACAAACATTCCCGTCAACTCAAAACTCAGCCCTCCGTCCACAAACACACGTCCACAAGGAAACCGAAAAAAATTCTGCGCTCTAATATCCCCACCCCTAAGACTATTGATGAAGTTGTTGAATGGATGGAGAAGAAATTGGATGAACAGAGAGTTCAGTTTGATATTAAGTTAAAAGCGCTTCAAAAACGCCCTGAACCATCACACTCCCTAACCACTGATGTTTCCTCTCACACCGAGTCAGACGAAGTGCTACTCTTAACCACTTCATATCCCTCCTAAGAATCATAGCTTCTGTTCTCACTTGTACTAACCCACACAACTTGCTCTTTCTGTCCCAGGACGTACATAATGAGAACTGGGACTCTCGTTCTCCAATGGAGTTTGGTGAATGCAGCCAATAACCGGTAAGCCATTCTTAGTTTAACATGTTTGCAATTTATTCTACAGTATTTGTTTCACACTAAATCAACAACTCACTCATATTTATCTTCACCTAGCCCAAAGAAACAACTCAACCACAATACACCCAGGGTGGAGCCTTATCCAGTTCCGCCACACAATCAGTAAGCCACTTTACACACTCCCGTGCTTAATAGATTCATTCTTTAACCCTGAAATAAAAGATGCTTTTGCAAAAGGACGCACGACCACACCAACCAATCCCTTCTGAATTCGTAAGAACAATACGAATTCTACTGCCTATTGCCCTAGTTTAATCTTTTCACACGTCATAAGACTTCTTTGGATTCCAATTTTTTTGAATTTCTATATTCACTTACCAACTAATGTCCTCATGCTTCGAGTACCCTTCCTTTTTTTGCAACATACAAGGCACCCATTACCACCGAAGGTGGAGTAGTCCAAACTGCAGATACTTCCCCATCTCCAGTAAGCATATACACCTATTATTACAACATTAAAATTGAAACTCTTTCCTTACTTATATTCAACTCATGTACTTTTAACCTTCCAGGATCCACAACGCCCCCGGAGTCCACCGGTCATTGATCCCAAGCATCTGCAAGAACCACAGGACTCAATTCTCGTACGTAACAACCCTCACACTACAATTCTCATCCCCGTGGTCGACTCGACCAATTACACATTCACTAACCTTTTCCGAAACCTATAATTTTCAGCAATGTGATGCCCCTTCGTCTCCAGCAACAGTGATCCCTGCATCTGATTCTGCCATACATGCCCACAACCCAATTGTACGCTTCCCTTACCAATATTGACCTCATGTACTAAGACCCTATTACTCCTCCCTAACACAAGTAATCATATTCCAGGCTCCACAACCTACTCAAACTTCAGGGGTGGTTTCTCCCGCACATCTACAAGCTTCACATGAATCAAACATGGTGAGCGCCAACCACCGTACTTCAAATCTCATCCCCTTGTTCGCGCTCCATCTACATTGACTAACCTTTTGCGAAATCTATCATTCACAGCAATATGGTGGCAATTTTGAACCAATATTTCCTGCAACTGATTCAGACGTCGATGCTAATGAGGTAACCCACCCACCATTCCATCTTACTATAAACTCTCTACTCCCTGCTAATTTAACTCCTCCCATTTAGTTTTTCTGCACCCAGCCTCCTAGGGTTCTTGAAGCAGAGGAAGTGGTATGCCCTTCATTTACCCTCCTATCACTTCTTATTAAAATTTGCTGCTCAATAACGCTTATACACTATATGTAGGCCCTATCAAATCTAGTGAATAGAGTAGCAAGTTCTGAAGGATATCCCCCCACAAACCAGGTATGCATCCGCGTTCATATGTCCGGGCATTCGTGGCTTCTACCATGTCGTCACCCAACCCGCGTTTACCACAGGTTTACCCGACCAATACAAGACAAACAACTGATCGAATGACCCAACGCCCGACTGAACCACCAGTAAGCCCTTCCTTTTCTTTTATAAAACCATATGCCAAACTAATCCCATCCTTCTCGTAGGTTCAACAACCATCAATGGACATCATTCCTTATCTCGCTTTCGATTTATCTCACTTGGTAAGCCTGACCTTATCTCGTTATTAATATACTTCAACACTTAATCCTCTTTCCTATGTTTTTTCTCATAACCACAATCTACGCCTCCCCATCATGATGCTCAATCCGGACAACCTAAAAAGCAGGGCGAATACGAACCCAAAACCTACAAAAGGAAATTAAGGCCAAGGCATTGCAAAACAAAACCTTCGTGCGGAGTATGTGTAATAATTTCTGTCATTTCCCCAACCTACCATCGTTTCCTTAATATTCGTTCCCACCTTGCCGACTAAAACACCCTTCCATCCAGCAGGACCCAATTCCAGCATCAGAACCTGACCAAAACCCACCTACACAAGATGACGTAATGGATCAAGACGTAGAACCTGATCAAGCTTCAAAGCAGGTATAATTCCCTTGTACAACTACTTACAATCCCCTAGTACAACTATATATTGACCTATTCCAACCATTACTAGTTTGCAGTACTGTCCGAGGATGATGAAGACGAGGAGCTGTCATCCCCAACGAAAGCCAAAACACAAATTTCACAGGCTGAGAAAGATCTCCACAAGCTATTCAGAGACAAACCAAGCCTCTCATCCACAAGTTTGTTTCCCAAGATCAACCCGGCAGAATATACACAGCTCCATAGTTACCTCTCCGCAGACCCGGCCAAGTGAGTTTTAAACCTTCCACTTCCATCCACCCTTAAACATTCCTAACTCTTACATTATCTTCCCTGCAGGATACATTTAACTAACACAGCTTTCGACTTCGACAACAAATTCTTCTTGGATTCTGATAAGGTTAGCTTCCGACTACCAAAATCACAATGTCCTACCACGGACCACCGAATTACTGTTCCCTTTCCTATCATTACCCAAAACCTAACGCACAACGTTTCTGTTATATCTTCAGCACATCGCCGTTCTTATGGATTTCTTGGATAGGCACCATTCAGTGACACTTGCAAAAGAAAGGGCACAATTTGCGTCGCCTTGGCTCCTTTACCATCTACAAGAAAAAACAAGGTCGTTCAGAGCTTCTAAAAACAAGATCAGATATCAGTGGTCTAAAGCATTATACTCGTACACTCGTTCAAAAGCTGAGTGGCTTAAGGACATCGATACAATATATGCTCCAATGTTGTGGATGCAGAAGCATTGGGTTGGGCTTGTTATCAACCTGAAGCTCAAATCAGTTGAGGTTCTAGACCCAAATTGCGACCTTTACAATGATCGCAAGTGTTCAACTATCATGGAACCTATAGCTCAGATGCTCCCTTACATCGTCAAGAGTTGTGCCAATTTTCCTCTCAGCCAAGCCTTCGACCTAACCCCTTTCTCTGTTCATCGCCAGCTAGGTATGTACCAAAACAAGCGTAATGGCGACTGTGGGCCTGTGGCAGTGAAATTCATGGAGATGCATGCCAACTGTAGCGGCCCCGAAGAAATGGCCTACATCACTGATCCACATGTCGACTCACTCAGGCAACAATTTGTTCTAGACCTCTTCCAAGATTTCATTGCACCCCTGTTCAACTCTACCTAGGTTGTTATACATAATGCTGAATTCTGGTTAATTGTGATCACGTCATTTTATTTTGGGTTCCCTTCTTTTTTCCAACGCTTCAACAGTACGCGTAGCAGCTCAAACCCCGGAAGTTTGTATGTTTCTGAACCTATTTTACAAAACTGCCTAACTTGTTGCTCTGTTTCTGTTAACTTCTTCCTCCGTTCCTCTTTTATCTTTTTCCTCAGTTCATCCATGCCATTACAGACCTCTTGCCTAACATACACCCCGATAAAACCATCATTGGCCGACCATTATTTAATGCCTTCAAACTCAATTCAACATGCCCCCCAAATCATATAACTCCGTGTTTTCAAGCTTACGTCACCCCCTCAACATCATAATTCACCAAAGCCGTCTACCATTTCACCCACAATTAACCTAATATCCCTCTTCAATGCTACAGTATTCGTAATCCATATAACCCGCCGAACATGACTTCCCGAATTAACGTTCACTCTTACACCTCCTACCGTACATCCTTCTGCTACAACGGTAAAACCACTCACCGACCCCAAAAGGTTGAACAAACAACCCCCACCAACCACACAATCTGCTAGCAACCTCCACAAAACCTACACACCAAGCTCAACAACGCCGTCTCACTATTAACTACGATGCTACATTATTTTAATCCAACCATCATTGTCCGAACATTAAGTTCTGCATATAAGTTCACTTCAACATGCCCCGAAACCATAAAACATCGTGTAAACAAGCTAACGTCAGCCCCCTCCACAACAGAATCCCCAATGCCGTCTACCATTTCACACACACTTAACATAATATCCCTCTTCAATCCTATACTATTATTTCTCGCTACCACTTCTCGACCATAACCTCCCGAATTGACGTCCCCTTTTACATACCCAACGTCCACACACATTTAAACTAGGTCGCCCACTCCCAAAAAACCGCCTGGTTAAGTAACCTTCCAAGCATCTCACACGCCTTAACCGTCTCATCCTCATCGTCCATTCCAGACGAAAGTAGCTTCTCTTTCTTCCTTTGCCTATTTAACGAAATATTCACCGTCTTTTCTATCATCCCCACTTACCCCAACTCAATCTGTTTATTCTATTCTACGATTGCCCACTTTTTAACAGGTTCTTTGCTTCCCAAACAGTTGTCACAATGAGCACTTCATCACGACTCTCCACAGATTCCTCACCCACGAATTCTCGCCCATTCGGCATCCCAATCACATGTTGGTGTGGCCAGAAGCCAGTTATCCAAACCTCTAAAACGGCAAACAACCCATACCGTCGTTATTTCAGGTGTGCATTTGCAAGCGCGAACCAGGTACTACTTCCATACACAATCCTACAACGCCTACTTCCTACAACGCCTACGACCTTTTAGTTACACCTCCTTCTGTTACCTTTTAATTTCCCAGCTTAGAAGTGATAACCACTTATTCAAGTGGTTTGATGATGGCATACTTGAAGAATTGGAATCATTCGTGGTGCAAACAGAGTCTAACGAAAGACTGCTGGTCCAAGAATTCGATGAGAAGCTACTCAAACTCAGAAACGAAACAAACAGACACTTCCAGGTAGCGGCCATCATCGTTTCTATAGGCTTCGCAATTATGTTCACTTTACTCAAGATAACCTGACTTGCGTTCCCTGGCCCTCTCACTATGTCTTGTACCTATACTCATTCTAATGCTTTCTTCGTCACAATTGTCTCACCCCGTTTTTTTGTCGTCAAAATGTAATATATCCTTCCATACCATCTACCAGTCTTTCCTATCCGACAAATAATGCTTTATCTGTTCTTCGGTTCGAAAAACACTCACAGAAAACCTCCGTCACATTTGAGCATAGTCTCATTCATCCTTGGTATGCTTCTTCAGGGCGTTATCCGTTTTTAAACATGCATTCACATCCGGACGTCAACTATTGTAATATGTAACATTACTAAGGCGAACATATAACTATGACTCATACACTCTGAATTACGAGATACCGTCGTCAAACTTTCCCTCCAGTAACTATACCATATATGCCCTCTACCTTAGCTACGTACAGATATATTACATGGTTTCGCTTGCTTTTTCAAACAATTAAAATACTAAAGAATCCACTATCTTCTAGATACTACTCTGAACAAGTCACATCTATCACGCTCCCATACCCCTCTGTCATTTCCCTCTTATTTTCTTGTCAATCATTACCTACACTTACCGTCAACTTTAATTAGTTTAGCCGTACAACGTCCCCCAACAACCCAATCTATCAGTTCATTGTTACCGTTCCCAAGCTCATGAAACACTTCAAATTAGGTCTACCTCGAATATCCAACCATTATTACGCCATCTAAACCCAATTTCACCTAACTCATACCAGCGACCAACCAATTTCGTTGACTTATTGAGCCAAACTTAACAGATACTCAACCAAATAATCCAATCCCAAACAAGTTGTGGGACTTTTTCTTTTAGCCAGTTTTTATTGAAACTCTTCACCCCTCCTCGACCACACATACGCGTACACTTAACCGCGCCCTTAAAAAGGTTACTTATCTGCACACAACGCAAAAAACAAGCAAACGCCTCTATAAAACACGGGCACTGCTATACCCCCACTTTCCCAACCAACGCACACCAATGGACTACACGATTCCGGCCGTCAAAATGCTGACAAGCCAACTTCTAAAAGCTAAACCAACAGCTTCCCAGAACTCCTGCGCGATAGGTCGTCTCTTATTTCAACGGGCCTGGGTACAGGGAGTTTTGGTAACCGCTCCTAATATCTCCGATCCACCCCACCGTATGACCATTGACGATGGAAGTGGCCTTATCGACATCATCATATCCACAACTCCTGACATACATAAATGGAGAACCGGTTCACCTTACAAAACTAACCTTCCCTTACTACAAGTTCTGTTATATACTCACAAACCTTAACTTAACAATCCTTTTTCCAGGCATGTACTTAATGGTTGTTGGGGTATACCATATCCCCAAAGGAGAACTACCATTTATCAAGGTTTACCATCCTAGTGCCTTATTAATCTGCTATGCCCTGCCATTTACACTAATCTATTTTATCATTTACAAAACAGGTGCATAAGCTGGTTGACCTCTAACACATGCCCCATCGGGAAGCAATGTGGTATCTAGAAGTAATGGAAGCTTACAATCTCCTATATCATCCCCTAATTGAAGCTTGCCATTAAATTGAACTATAATGTTAAATTACGCGTCCCGACTCAATATCAATATACAAATGTTTTAAACAACTACGAATGCTCAATCAAAAATTCGTAACCACATGTACTCGATTCTGTGTTCATATATCCATTACATTCAACAAACTCCATTCACATATTACTTTACCTACCCCACATTGTACATCTACCATCAGTAATTCGAAGGCACGTCTACATAAGTTAGCATAACGTTCTACTTAACCTGACCCAAACTTTCCTGCCAACCCCTAACAAACTCATGGAGCTTGTCTCAAACCATCCCATGTCTGTGTGCAATTTTTGGCACACTTCTATTCTCTGCTTTGCCATAAGTCCAACCAAAATGTGTTACTTTATTAGTTCATTGTAGTTTATTCAGTTTCTTATATACTATACAATCGAAATGCCTCCTTTATCATCCCCTCTGTGACAACCTCCATTTAACAGAACTATAATTTTAAATTAAGCGTCCTTACTACATTAATTCAACCAGTCCCGACTAAGATCCCGTATATAGGTTTTCGCGCCGAACCAATATTCGCATCCACATGTACCCAGTATATGTTCATGGATGTCCGTTAAAATCCAACAACGCCTATATACTAATTACTTTACCTACCCCACATTGTTCAAATCAAAACAGTAATTGTTAGGCAAATATAATTAGGTTATAATTGTAAGTCAATTATAAATACGTTATACTAACCCTGCCGAATCCATCTAGCTTTTATCGCAACAACCCATGTATGTGGGAAACTATTTGCAAACTTCAATTTCGTGTTTAGCAATAAGTCCAAAATCAATGTCGCACTTTATTAGTTCCTTGTACGTCAATCACTTTCTTATACACTATACACTCCACGGTTTGCGTACCGTCCATTTATTCGGACCAATGGATTAACACACACCTCATGAGTGCTTCATAGGTCTTAATACCAATTAAAATCCATCTCAACCACTGTTGATTCTGATACCAGCAATTATTCACACTCGTCCAATTATTCGCAGCCACTAATCCACAATACTTTATTCCATGTGTTTAAGATGTTCTAGTATCTCTCTCCCTCTAACTCTTACATTCAGATAACCAACATAAAAACTTATACCAAGGTCTCGATCAGTAAAAAACGATACTTCAAAAACGGCATATAATGGTGTCCTTAGTTGGCTAACCAACCAAAACTAAATAAGTCATTTCGGTTGGTAATCCCACATACCACCACAAATAAACAACATTCTGCAACAAATGCCCACCCACAAAAAACAAAAACAAAAGGGTCCAGGTTGGTTGCAATTCAATTTTCCATAAACATATACTAAACACACCCAGTACGCCTTCTCTTTTATATTGGATTCCTGCAGCTAACCTTGTTGTGTCCAATACCTTTACAGCGGCCACATCTATTATTGCTACCTTTATGGCTTTTCCCATCCTGCATGATAAAAACAACAATTACTGCTTTCATAGATAACACAAAGCATAATAAACCCATGCTCTTACCGTCATCTCACCCGTCGACGGGATTCGTTTGTGAGCTGGTCTACCTGACGGTCTTTTTGTCTTTGGTGGGAAAATCACTTTCGTACGAACGACTTCTGGTATAACGCCATCTTTTGGATCTTCGTGAGGTTGAATCAACCCAGCATAAGTTTTCACCCACGCCGTAGTCCTGTAATACTCAACAGCCAATTGCCCATATGGTATTCCTTTGTAATCGCCGGCCAAAATAGCATGGCCACATGGTATCTTCACTCGGTCATAGAATTTACAGCTGCAACACTTAGTCTGCAAATTGACGTTGTTCTTTTGCCCAAACAGCCCTGCAACTTCAAAACTCCAGACATCTATAGTCCCAACTCTGCTTCCTCTTGCAGTAGCAAGGTTACTAGTAATGACTTTATCAACCTCCGGGGTTACAAATCCTCTATGTGCTAAGGTTTTCGCCCTCCTCGCACTAAACCAACGTGTTAACATAGATTGTATAAACATCACCAACTCAATGATCGGTGAATCCTTCGCATTCCTTAAACAATTATTTAACGTCTCTGCAATATTGCTCGTCATAAGATTATAGCGATCACCCCCAAAAGCTGCTCTAGTCCAATGAGCAAATCCAATGTCATACAAATATTTCGCACAGCTGGGGCTCGTGCTCTGTATTTGCCCAAACACTTCTTTAAAAACACCAACCCTATAAGCACATGCAGCTTTGACCACTTGTTTTGCCAAACCCTTGCTCTTGAAATGAGCAACAACGTTTCTTGACAAATGAACAATGCATGCTCCATGCTTTGCCTTAGGAAACACAGCATGAATTGCTGTGTAAATTGACTGGTTCCTGTCTGAGACAATCGATAATGTTGGACTGTCAGCAATGATACCTGCCACCCTTGTCAAAAACCACTTCCACGACTTGTCATTCTAACTATCGACCACCGCAAATGCTAGCGGAAACACCTGGAAATTAGCATCCTGTCCACTAGCTGTTAGCAGTACACCTTTGTACTTCCCAGTCAGATGGGTTCCATCAATTACAAGAACTCGTCTCAGATTCCTAAATCCTACAATAGATGCTCCAAATGACAAGAACATATATAGGAACCTTTGACCGCCTTCGCCATTACCCTCAGTTTCAACCTCCGCCCTAGTTCCAGGATTAGCTAGCTTTAGAATATATAAATACTCCTCCAGTTTTGCGAATGATTCTTCCTTAGTCCCTCTTAGTTGTTCCTGCGCAGTTCCAATTGCCTTCCAGCACTTAAAATATGAAGTGCTAACACGCAATTCTTCTAACACAAGCTGCTGTACATCCAACGGTTTAGGTCCAACACCTACATTGTTAAACCTTGCTTTGTAAACTGCTGCAATCACTTTAGAGGTCGCCTTACGCTTGAATTGACTTCGCGTTTCAATACTGCACGAATGAGTAAGCACAGCATTTCGGATTTGATAATATGTTGAATCTTTAATCATGTGAGCATTTACTCTCCACTCGCACAACATATCAACACAACGAACCACAAAATAGTGTTTCTTCGTCCTCAATTGCTTGAAATTGAACATGTTTCTAATCGCATATATTGCTAGCGCAATCTGACAGTCAACCTTACTCCCAAATGTTTTCCCAACATAGATTTCCCCATCTTCATCATCAATCTCAAGATCTGGTATATCAGATATTTCATAGGTCAAATCATCGAATAACGGTGGAATATCAAACTCATCATCATTTACGTCCTTAAGAACTCGTCTCCTAACCGGTTCATCCGTCCCTTCCCGAACGTCGACCCCCGAACTAGCTTCACCGAATTTAAAATTGATTCGATCAGTCTTCGCATACCCATCCATACTTCTGTGTCCACCTGTTCCGCCTGGTTGTTCAATTCGATCAGTATCGGTGCACATCATCTCCAGGGCATTTGATCCCCCGAGTTGATCATCCAATAATGGTGCCCAGAAATCCTGGTCGTACCCTCTAACTGTTACATCAAGGTCGTCTACATTTAGAACCTCAACCAACTCGTTATCAGTTTCTTCTCCTTCTAGCAACTCAAAAGAAGGATCTGCCAAACTCCTGCTCCCACTGTTAAGTCTCTCTTCAATGGCTTCAACTTCCTCTCCTAATGCATGATCATCCCAGCAAATAGGGTCCACGTTAGCGACCGCAAAATTTCCTTTAACCGAGGATCCTCTGTGGCTGCTTTCACCTTCCACCAAAGAACGTCGCCTTTTGTTGTTATTCACAATGTCAAATGGTGGTAACCCGTCAGCTAAACAAGTCGGACGCTTTCGTGTATCATTTACCGGGGTTTTGTACTTCGAGGAACATGTCCCAGGCGTTAGAAATCCGACAGCGCCGGCTAACGGCGTACTTACCATTGCTCTAGCTCTATTTTCCATGAAAGAAACGTATAGGTTCACCTCCTCGCTCCGGGACAAGCAGCTTAAAAAGTTCCTTAAACACTCCTCGCTTGTTAGCCCCACAGGAGGGGTCTCTCTACCTTCTGCCGACGTCGAGTACATCGGGGGCCAGTAACTTAAAGAAGCATAACCACTATTGGCTTCTCCAAAAACCTGCGCCACTTTAAACCGAAGTTCTTCTAATGTTAACCTATCTTCAATCTTCAGAAGCCGTGAATATCTCCCTTTCTCAATAACAAACTTCCACAGGCCGGTTTCATCTGTTTTCCAGTCACCGACCATCACGATACAAAGCTTCTCCATACCTACAAAACGTTATGATTTTCAAACACCCAATGAACACAACTTCAAGAACACAACAACATGAACGCAGAAAACTTACACTCTTGATTTCCCAACAACCACTTGTACTCAAACCTTATTATTGAAATCTTAGGACCCCTCCTTTCACCAAGAACTAGAAGGTAAGCAAAGATTCAAAACGAAATACAATCTGCTAGACCAAGTGAAGAAAAACAATGATATAGCATCAGAGAAAAGTATCACACGATTCTATGAGAAATACACTCCCAAGACAAATGATGATGACATCGTGAACTACACCCTATCTAACGAATTTGTAACTAAGCAATCCTGGCCATTAAATTGTAAGTGGATAATTACATCATAACACAAAACTAGCGGCCTTTTTCTCTAATAAGTTATACAATAGTGTCTTATTTGATGATTTCCCCATANAAATAAATCATTTTAGACACAAAATCCAAATAATCTGTAGTTCGTCTTTGGTTGGAGTAGTAACAGCATATAACTTGCAGTAACGTAAATAAGCAAGTGTGTTGAATAGGTGATGTGCTTACACTGCATTCGACCACAGCCTATCAATCAATCACTGCGTCTCAAATTTATCGTCAGAAAGTAGGTCCCATATCCTTGTCGGAGCTGACGTGGATCCTCCATCACATTCTCGACCTTTAGAAACGGAAAAGACATAAATTTACAAGAACTGCCACACTGACAACAAGTGCCCCTAGCTAGATTCAGTACGAAGGGTAGTTTCGTAAATAACAAGAAACCGCTTTCCGTTTTTCGCAGAAAAATCCGTCTCCGCCGCTGCATCCTCCCTCCCTCTCTCTCTCTCTCTCTCTCTCTCTCTCTCTCCGTCAAATATATACATATATATATATATATACTAATATATACGTTATCTTATATAACTTCAGATTTTGTCTGACATCAAGTTCAACAGGCAATGCTCGTGTCTTTCTCTCTTGATGTTTGTATTCTTTATCTTGAACTGCGAAGCTTTTCTATAGCTGATCGGTGATCTAGAAGCTGATTGAATTCTTTTTTTTCATTATTTCGTGAGTTTTTGTTCTTCCTGGTATTGATTTCTGTGATCAATCAATGAACGTTTCTTTTAGTTCTGGGTTTTTGTTCTTTGCATGGATTGATCTGTTCATCTTGCTTTCTTCTCTGTTGATCATCCTCGAGAAAATTACGGTTTCCTTTTCGCGTTTAGGATTGACGTTACTGTCTAAGGACGATAGCTTTGTGGTCGTTGTAGGCGTTTTCATGTAATCTAAAACGCTACGTTGTTATGTAGGAATGGCTTCAAAATCGGGTTTGGATATAATAGAGACATCATCAAAGGTCCATTTCTCAGGGTTGTATCAAATTGATGGATTAGATTCAACCAGATCAGAGCAAATTCCTTCTTCTGCTTCTGCTGAGGAAGAAGAACATAGACAACCTTTTGTCATCGGTGAGAAGATTGATTTTAGAAAAGACGGTTAAAAAATCAGAAATGCTGATAGGATATTGTTTTCAGGAGTTGCTGGAGGAGCAGCATCTGGGAAAACAACTGTGTGCGATATGATTATGCAGCAACTTCATGATCAGAGAGCCGTTGTTGTCAATCAGGTGATTCTCCTACTCAAATATTTTCTTCTTAGTTCTGATAAGTCATATGTAATGGCATTGATCAGGCTGATTTTTTTATCCTCAGGATTCTTTCTACCATAATGTAAATGAAGAGGAGCTTGCACGAATTCATGATTACAATTTTGACCATCCTGGTTAGTAAGTCTTTGTAAAGCCGCAAACCAATTGGTTGTTCTGTGTCGGGTTGGCTTTTTTGATGTCTCTGCTCATTGTCTTGTAGATGCTTTCGATACTGAGCAATTATTGTGTTCCATGGAAAAGTTGAGAAAAGGACAAGCAGTAGATATACCAAACTATGACTTCAAAAGTTACAAGAACAATGTTTTTCCACCAAGAAGGGTAAGGAGGTTCTTAAGATCTTTAGTAGATGCGTACAGGTTCTGACATTATGAATCATGCATATAGTAATCTCTCTCTGTTTAAACAGCTGAATCCGTCTGATGTTATAATTCTGGAAGGGATACTCATTTTCCATGATCCTCGTGTACGAGATTTGATGAACATGAAGATATTTGTAGATGCAGGTCTTTTCTCATATACATATCTATTAAGACAAATATCCGTAGCATATATGAGAGCTGAACAGGTGTATATTGCGACTGTTATGTATGCAGATGCTGATGTGCGTTTAGCTAGAAGGATTAAACGCGATACTGTTGAGAAGGGGAGAGATATTGCGACTGTTCTTGATCAGGTTTCCATTTCTGCCAAGGATTTCTTCAATGCCACAGTAATGTTGAGCTTTCATGCTGACTTGACTCTCTTCTTTTTTTTTATGGTTTGTCTTGTGAAACTCTTGTACAGTACTCAAAGTTTGTGAAGCCAGCATTTGATGATTTCATATTCCCAACAAAGAAATACGCAGATATAATAATTCCTCGTGGAGGTGATAATCATGTTGCAGTTGATCTGATTGTGCAACACATCCACACGAAGCTTGGTCAACATGATCTCTGTAAAATATATCCAAATCTTTATGTCATTCAATCAACTTTTCAGGTTTTTTTTTTACTTCCTCCACTATTCTCTCATCTAATCAACTGCAATCATTTTTTTGGTTGTTTAATGAACTTAGCGGTTGATTGCAGATACGTGGGATGCACACTCTAATCCGAGACTGTAAAACAACAAAGCATGACTTCATCTTCTACTCTGATCGATTGATTCGTTTGGTGGGTGCAAATTTCTGATTTCAGTTTTCGTATTAATTTACCATTCATGTTCGTTCTAATAGTGTGTTGTTTCTGGCCAGGTCGTTGAGCATGGCCTTGGTCATCTTCCTTTTACAGAAAAGCAAGTGGTCACTCCCACAGGTAAGCTAATGAAAAACGCTTCTATGAAAAAGAGAGAGTATATCTTAGTGGACTTCCGTAAGATTATAAAGTCGTGTGTAATTGTAGGATCTGTTTATTCGGGAGTGGACTTCCGTAAGAGGCTGTGTGGTGTCTCGGTTATCAGAAGGTAAAGAAGACAGCTCAAACACTGATAGTTATCGACATGGCCATATAAATGATTCTGTCTTGGAAACTCTTACAATTTGAATTTGATATATCTTTAAAGCGGTGAGAGTATGGAGAATGCACTTAGAGCATGCTGCAAAGGCATCAAGAT
This sequence comes from Biscutella auriculata, assembly GCA_900406285.1. NCBI lineage: Eukaryota > Viridiplantae > Streptophyta > Magnoliopsida > Brassicales > Brassicaceae > Biscutella > Biscutella auriculata. The sequence goes on along the minus strand of OVAO01000612.1, from coordinate 1,461 downwards.
TGGGAAGATTCTGATACATAGGGAAGGTGACAATGGTCAACAGGTTGGTGTGTTATCTTCATATTCTACTGCCTGCGATTGTTTCTCTGTTATTCATAGCATCCTTTCTGGCACCAGCTTATCTACGAGAAGCTACCTTCAGACATCTCGGAAAGGCATGTGCTTTTGCTTGACCCAATCCTCGGGACAGGTTTGATGATTTGATGTTCTGTGAGCACTGCAATGGTAAGTAAAAAAACAAGACATGGAAAGATAACAAGAGGGATGTCATGTGTGTAGGGAACTCGGCGGTGCAAGCGATAAGACTGCTCATAAGTAAAGGCGTACCTGAATCCAATATCATATTTCTGAATCTCATATCCGTAAGTAGAAAACCAGAACTGAGACTTGTTATGTCCAAAGCTTAAGAAAGCAAGTAACAATGTTTGGTTTTGTAATTTGTTGGTGGCTCCCAGGCACCTCAAGGAGTAAATGTGGTGTGCAAAAGATTCCCGAGGATAAAGATTGTGACTTCAGAGATTGAACTGGGTTTAAACGACGAGTTCCGAGTTGTTCCTGGAATGGGGGAGTTTGGTGACCGCTATTTTGGGACGGATGATGAGTGAAGCCAACTCTCCTCCATTATTTGGAGATTTGACTATTCCGAAATTTTTGGAATTCTTTCATTATTTTTGGTTTCAACTGTTGTTAGGATTTATGATTATATTCATACACATACATTTATACATAGTATCATTAAAATTTACATGAGAAGTCATTGTACGAGTACTTCTAGTCCAATTGGTTATGGTGTTTGGTTTGTCATTCATAGGTCATATTTAGGATTAAAAGAGAGCGGATTTTCTTTGTGGTCATATTTTGATTAAAAAAAAAGAGAAGTCATTGTAAAAAATCAAATTAAATAACAAAAATGTATTATAAAATCAAAAATATACATTTCTATATATATAGTTTAAATTGAAATTTAGAGATATTACCAAAATAAATATAGTAAAACTTAGATAGAGACAAATATGAATTTATTATACATTATTTTTCCAATAAATCTTAAAAACGTATAAAATTAAATATAACTTAGTTAGTCTACAGAATAGTTTTTAAGATAAATAATGTTCTTAATATAATCTATAATATGCCTTATGCTTATAAATAATATTATTTATAAGTATATTTATAAAAGAAAATTAAAATCATATAATATTTCAGTTTATGTCAATATAAACAAACGAAATAACAATATTTAAATAGTTTTTAAGGTAAACATGTGAAAACAATTCAATGACAAAACAGGTCTGGCCTAGGAATAAAATTATAATCCAAATTTAATATATAACTAGAATTTTTACCCGCATTATATGCGGGTGATTTTTTTTTAAATTATAATTTTGCTATATTCTTAATTTCGAATTTTTTGATATTTTAATTTAAATATTTGGTCTATATTAAATATTAACAAAATAT
>OVAO01000611.1:0-19719 GCA_900406285.1 Biscutella auriculata | reverse complement strand
TGTTGACTTTAGCTTGACTCTTCGAGTTCTCTCTTGAGTCATGAGAAGGTTCTTGAGCTTGTATGGTGGCATTTGATTTTGAAGGTGATCGATGCGAGCTGTTTGGCTCAATATGATGCTGAGGAAGAATCAAACTTACCCTGGATTTCTGCAACTTCTATTCCCTGATTTCGGTAATTTTTGAAATCTTTGATTTTGAGATTTCGATAACAATGCATCGTATTGGTCCAAATAACTAACCAAATGGTTTCTTCTATCTTGGTTTTGTGAATTGGTTACCCCTTATTCGGTTTAGATTTGGTTATCTCATAAACCGATAAACTCAACTACAATGTAAAATTAGATATTTAACTTCTAATTTAGGTCGAATTAGGTATTTATATTTCGGTTAAAGGGTATCTAGCATTAAGGCTTACGTTGAGGTGTTTCTGACGTTATATGTTGATACAATGGTGAGAAATAGATCGTGAATCCTATTTTATTAATCCACTCGTACAATCCGGTTTATTCTCCTGGTGTAACTGAAATGGGCTTTGTAAACCAAATATTTAGGCCCAAAACATACTCTGATAGTATCGAACAATGCGAACGAGCTCACTGTCAGATTTCATCGTCTTCCTCGTTCGTATCGTTTACTCACCTTTTTTCCCCCCATTCTCTTGGTATCTGCATTATTATTTGTATCTCTTGATCTAGACTTTCTTCTCTTCCTCCATGAATTCTTGTAAGTTTCTTTATCTATTGCATAGTTGAATTTTGGTCGATCCTGTTTTTCGTTCAACATTTTCTCGAAACCATTTGTTCAGGTCACTTTTGATTTTTTAATTGAATGAAATATGGGTTCTTAAGGTTGAATTTGGTATGCATTGCTGCAATGGGATTCTTATGTGGAGAAACAAAAAAAAAATAGCCGTACTCATGTCCTGTTTTAGTGTTTTGTTGATGCGTCTGCATCATTTGATAAATGCTCTGGATTCTTCGTCTCAAGTTTTTTTTCCTGATAATTGCAAATTTAATGATACATTTATTAGATATCAATTTCAAGACTTGGCTCTCTTTTTTTGTGAGAAACATGGAGGTTTTAAGGTCAACGTTTCATGGAGGAGCATTGTAACCCTTTTTTATTTTATTTCAGGTAGCCTAGGAGCTTCAAAAATTATAATTCCTGCAACAAATTTCAGTAGACTAAGATGTGGAAACTTAGAGATACCGAACAATCAAAGACTATGTATGGGGCGAAGCTCCATGAAGTATTTGAGTCTGAGGACAAATCTGCGGTCTGTAAAAGCTATTCAGTTGTCACCTGCAGAATCAGTAGGTAAGCTTATCTTACTTTGATTTCTAATTTTCAGGTTTTAATGCTTATGAATTGTGGTTTATGGAATGAAATTTAAATTTGGAAATGAGATTTTTGTTTTATTTCATTGTTATGGTTTGCATGTTCTCTTATCACAGCTATTGCAGACGTAGAAGATTCTGAAGAGACCAAACCATATGTTCTGAACACTCATCTCGTTCCCAAGTCCTCTGAGGTTGGCGTTACCTTTCCTGTTAACTCTCTCATATCCATACAAAGTATGATCCACGACTGTTGTTAACCTTAAGGCAATCAGTTGGAATTATTTGAGTAACCACAAAGTTAGAAAGATGCATTTCTGCCGTATAGTTTTTTCTTTTTGTGTTATAGGCTTATAGCACATAATCTTACTGCCTTCTTATTTATAACAATGCTATAGAAGGAAAGAGTATCTTAGAGATCAGTTATGTGAAATGAACCATTATTTTTCTTTTTCATCTTCTATAGGTGGAAGCACTTATCCGTGAAATCGGTGATTACTCATCAATTGCAGAGTTTGAGCTGAAAGTAAGCCCCCACTTATGATTTCTAGACTTGTAATTATGTTATTTAAATTTCAGCTCAGCTCATCCGATTACTCAAAATTTGCTGATCTTTAACATCATGTCTTAAAGTTGTGCTTTCTCCCGTTTCAATATCTCTAATAGCTGGGAGGTTTCCGGCTATATGTAGCAAGGAAGTTAGCTGACCAGAGTAGTCCCCCACCTCAGCAAATTCCTTCTGTGGTTGCTGCAAGTGCCACTCCTGAGGGGATTACTACAAATGGCTCAGCCACCTCTTCATCATTAGCTATCACGCAATCATCGTCTTCTTCAGCAGACAAACCGCAGACACTTGCTAACAAAGCTGCTGATGAGGGTTTAGTGATTCTCCAGTCTCCAACGGTTAGAGACCAGATAATTTTCGTTAGCATGTACTTGAAACTGGCATGCGTACGGCTAAATTATGAGAACTCCCGATTGGGTTTTCTTACTGTGCAGGTTGGTTATTTCAGAAGATCCAAGACCATAAAAGGGAAACGCCTACCTACAATCTGTAAAGAGGTATGTGTCCTCTTATGCTTTGAACAGGTCTCTGATTATCTCCATGGTTGGAGTATTTGGAATCTCTCGGATTGATTATGTATTCGGTTTTGGGTTACCTCAACAGAAAGACATAGTGAAAGAAGGTCAAGTTTTATGCTACATTGAACAACTCGGTGGACAGATTCCAATTGAGGTTAATAAATAATAATCTTTTTCGGTTTGTTTGCTTCGTTTTGCTTTCTCCATTTTCTTATTTCGTTATTTGTTTCTATCAGTCTGATGTTTCCGGTGAGATTGTCAAAATACTCCGTGAAGATGGTGGTAAGACTTTTTCTTTTCTTCTCATACCGCCGACAGTTCTCACACTGACATGAATTTTCTCCACTTTTTCCCGATTTGACAGAGCCTGTAGGATACAATGATGCTCTAATCACAGTCCTTCCTTCGTTTCCTGGCATCAAGAAGTTGCAGTAAAATCTGATTTTGGTTTAATTATGTTTGTGCTTTGTGTAAGCTTTTTTGGGTTTTTTTCTACAGAGACTAAGCTCCCACTCAAACAAATCTATGTACGTACCTTTCTCTGTTTCACTAAATTGGATTTGATTTTAATTTTCCCGCTGATAATAGAAGTTTTCATTCATACATATGGTCGAAGAGGAAAGTACACAATNGGATTTGATTTTAATTTTCCCGCTGATAATAGAAGTTTTCATTCATACATATGGTCGACGAAGAGGAAAGTACACAAAAAGTAAAAACAAACAAATTTTTCAAACGAAACATAGCCAGTAACTTAAATCAATACATTAGTATCATAAATTCATTTACCAGCCTCTGTTCTTCACCTAGTTCCTGTCTAGTAACTTGAGAACTGTTACAAAACAATAAATAAAAGTGATAATTAGTAAAAACCAAGAACACAAAAACCTATACTTGATAAAAATATATATATATAGTTATCAGTTCAAAATATTGGACCTGAGAAATTAGGAGGAGAGTTACTCAAAATGTATAAAGCGTCACGCCATTCTTGTGGCGTTTTCTTGGATGCCATGGCTCGACCAATAGTGACCAAAGCCAGAGGAAGACCGTCACACTTGGATGCAACCTCCTGAGCCACTTTAGCTATGTCCGGGTGGCTCTTCAGAGTATCTTCGCCAACATTCTTCTTAAACAAGTCCCAAGCTCGTTCCCATGCCAGTTTCTCCACTTTGATCTTCGTCTGTGCACTCATCTCCTTGCAAACTTCTTCGCTACATGTCGTGAACACAACCTTCGATCGGTTCTGGGCATCCGGTGGTGGAACTCCAGCTTTCACTGTACAAAAGAACACATAACTTGTGACGCAAGAAATGTAAGAACTTAGTTTCTTTTAACTGCAAGTAATCGGATTAAAGACTTACCAAGATCGACTTTCTCCCAAACATCATCAAGAAACAAAGCGAAGCGTCTCTTACTCAAGATATCGAAGATCTTGGCAGCTTTCTCTTCCTCGGTCTTACTCGTCCACGTCCTATCCAAAAACCCAATCTTCTCCCTAATCGTGTCTTGAATCTTCACAAGATTCAGATTCTTAGACACAAATACCCACAACACAAAATCAAACCCATTCACTTTCTGTTGAAGCAGCCTGTTATTGACCTGAGTCAACACCGTCGTCTTCCCAACACCTTCCACACCGTATAATCCAATAATCCCAGTGTTATCCATCGTCAAACACTTCCAAACCAAACCAGAAACCGCCTCTAACCCTATCATCTGCTCATCACTATCCTTAACCGTTAATCCGCTTCCTCCTCCTCCAATCCCTCCGACGCTTTCCGCAACAACCTCAAACATTCCTCTACTCTTAATCTCTTGAACCTCTATCAGTTTCTTGCTAATCTTTTTCTCCATCTTGTGGCTTGAAGAAATCAAACCATGACTCGAAGAAGAAGAAGAAGAAGACATCAAGTAATACTCTTCTGCTTCTTTAATAACGGTGTCGGCTTGTCTAAGCCATGACTGGACTTTGTCTAGCCGCTTCATCTGTTGGTGTTCCTCGCAGGCCTTGACTCTTTTCATCACGTTGTTCACAAGATCTTTGAGCTCCTCCGTGGCGATTTTCAACTTCCTCACATTATCGTTCACCTTACCAACGTAGATGCATCGTGTCACCAAACTTTTGAAATCTTTCCCCATTTTTCAAAATGTTTATCCCCACAATTAGATCCTTGAAGACGTGTTTATGTGGGAGTATATATATATGATTGTGTGTGAATGAGTTTATAAGCCCTGCCTTAACATGGACTGGCCTGCACGTTGTGGTTTTAATTAAGTAAAGTAAACCTAGATTAAACAGGTTTATTTCGGTTGTGTTAATATTATATTTTTGTTTTCTTCGTCGTTTATGGAAGTGCTTAATACATGTTCTCTGTGAAACTCTGTACTAATTTTGCCGACAAAAAAATATTCATATAACTAATCAAATAAAACTAAATAAATTGGGCCAGAATTCATGGGCTTTATAAGTTGATGTTATATGATATTTACAATTTTAAAAGGGAAAAAAAGAGAATGGCTTCGCCCGGGTTCGAACCGTAGACCTTCAGTGTGTTAGACTGACGTGATAACCAACTACACCACGAAACCAGATGTTCTTACAACGGTATACATATTTAATTAGTTAGCGTATTCTTTAAGTTTGATGTGTTCTCTCACTCAACAAACGAAAATTAGAAACCTGTATAGAAAAGCTTTAGATTAAGTATTCGTTTAGCTCATTCGAAGAATATATTTAAATTGCAATTTGGTGAAAATTAGACTAACAAAAGTTAGGCGTGATCAAAGGTACTCTATGTGATTCAATGCACCTGTAGCTTGAGCTTCAAGTCTTCTCAATTAAGTTAATAAAAAGAAGGTTTATGTGCTGTTTTTTTTTTCTTTTTCAAAATGTACCGTCTAAATATATGATTTTCCAAACTCCAACTTAAAGATATCAAGCTTAAGTTTATTTTAAAAGTGAACACTAATGTTGTAAAATCATAAATATATACAAACAATGCCAAAAAGAAAAAAAAGAAACTCAATAGTAAATTTTCACATGATATTGCATTATTCTAATTGTAAATCTCTCATCATGAAATTTTGAGTGCGTCGGCGGAAAAGGCTTAGCCACGGGTGGTTGTATTCATAGGGTGACGATGGAGACGGCTGCGAATTAAACTGTTGTATATCGGTGGAAGAGGTTGAGGATAGTAACATTGCTGTTGATTATAATTCTAGATGCCATTAGGAGAAAGCTTATATAGAATTTGATATTTTGTTGATTTAGTAGATAATTTTATATAAAAAATGAAAGATTTATATAAAATAGTAAAATTTTATATTTTGAGGAATTATATTTATTTTATGGATCATAGTCTATAAAACTAAGGTATTTTGTAAAATATTAGAATTTTTTATTTTTGAAATTATGATTATTTGGTGGATAATAATCCAAAAAAATAAGACATTTTACACAATGCTCGAATTTTTATTTTGGAAAATTATGTTAATATGTTGGATAATATTCTATAAAAATTGAAATATATTGTAAAATGATAGAATTTTGTATTTTGTAAAATTATGCTAATTTGTTGAATAATAGTTCACAAATTGAGAGATTTTCTAAAACATTAGAATTTTGTATTTGAGAAATTATGTTGATTTAGTAGATAATAGTATAGAAAAACTTAGATATTTTATAAAACACTAAATTTTTGTAAACCGAAAGATTATTCTGATTTGTTGGATATTAGCCAATAAAAGTCGAGAGTTTTGTAAAATGTTAGAATTTTATATTTTGAGAAATTATGTTAATTTAGTCGATTATAGTACACCAAAGTGATATATTTTGTCTACTCGGCAATTTGCATTTTAGGAAATTATACTTATTTGATATATAATAGTCCACAAAAATTCAGAGATCTTGTCCAACGTAAGAATTTTGTATTTTGAAAATTATGCTTAACTGGTGGATTAATTGGTGGATTATAATACACAAATTGAGGGTTTTTACAAAATGCTATAATTTGTTTTCCGGAAAACTATGCTATGGTGGTGGATAATAGTCTAGAAAAACAAAGAGATTTTTTAAATAGCTAGAAATATTTTATTTTGAGAAACTGTGTCGATTTGGTGGATAATAATCTACAAAATTGAAAGATTTTGTAAATTACAAGAATATTGTATTTTGAAAAATTATGCTTATTTGTTGGTCGATAGACTACAAAAAATGAATGATTTTGTAAAAGCCTAGAATTTGTATCTTGGGGAATTATATTAATTTAGTGGATAGTAATCCAAAAAAATAAGAGATTCTACATAACGCTAGAATTTTATATTTTGACAAAATTTGTTGATCTTGAGGATACTAGTCCATAAAAATAAGAGATTCTGTAAACACTTGAAATTTATATTTTAAGAAATGATGTTATGTGCTAGATAGGGATACAAAAAATTGATAGGCTTTGTAAAACGCTAGAATTTTATTAAGATAATTTATGATGATTTGGTGGATAATAATCCATAAAAACGAGAGAGTTTGTAAAATAGTAAGATTTAATATTTTACGAAATTATGTTGATTTTATGGATTGTAATCTATGAAAATTGAGTTTTTTTAGAACACAAAACATTGTATTTTGGGAAATTATGACAATTTGGTGAATTATTGTCCATAAAACTTCAAGGATTTTGTAAAACGCTAGAATTTTATATTTAGAGAAATTAAACTGGTTTGTTGGATAATAGTCAATAAAACGAGAGAGTTTGTAAAAAGGTAGAATTTTTTTTTGGAAATTATATTGATTTGGTGGATAATACACGATGAAAATTGAGATTATTTAAAACACTTTAGTTTTTTTATTTTGTAAAATATTGTTGATTTGGTGGATAATAACCCATAAAATGTAAAAGAATTTGTAAAACACTAGAATTTTGTATTTTGATAAATTATGTTAATTTGGTGGATATTAGTTTACAAAAATTAAGAGATTTTGTAAGACTCTATAATTTTTTATTTTGGGAAATTATGCTAATTTGGTGGATATTGTGTATAAAAAGTGAGACATTTGATAAAATACTAAAAATTTGCAGTTTGAGAAAATATATTGATTTGATGAATATTAGTCCTATTAAATTGAGAGATTTTATGTGAAATGCAAGAAATTTGTATTTTGAAAAATAATGCTTATTTGGTGTATAAACATCCATAAAAATTGAGATTTTATAAAAAGCTAGAATTTTGTGTTTTGAAAAGTTATGCTTATTTAATAGATATTTTCCAAAAAATTGAGAGATTTTATAAAACACTAGAACTTTGTATTTTGAAAAATTATGTTGATTTGGTGGACAACAATACATATTAGAATTTTGCAAAATTGTGTCGATTTGATGGATAATAGTCCTAAACATTGAGAGATTTTATGTAAAATGCAAGAATTTTTATTTTGAAATTTTATGCTTATTTTTGTATAATAGTCAAATAAATTGAGAGATTTTTAAAACACTAGAAGTTTTGTTTTGAATAATTATGCTTATTTATTGAATTATAGTCCACAAAAATTGAATGATTTTGTAATATGCTAGAATTTTTTACTTTGTAAAATGATGATGATTTGGTGGATAATAACCCATAAAAATTGAGCTATTCGTAAAACTCTAGGATTTTGAATTCTGAGGAATTATAGTGATTTGATGGATAATAGTACACAAAATGAGAGATTTTGTAAAACGCTAGAATTTTGTATTTAGAGAAATTAAGTTGACATGTGGATAATAGTTCACAAAAGTGAGATATTTTATAAACACTAGAATTTCGTATTTTGAGAAATTTTGATGATTTTATGGATAATAGTGCATAAAATGGAGGAATTTTTTAAAATGGTAGAACTTGTATTTAGTGAAATTATGCCCATTTGGTGGATAATAGTCAACATATTAAGAGATTTGTAAAAAGTCAAAAATTTTTATTTCAGAACTTTTGTTAATTAGGGGGACTATAGTCTTTAAAAACTGAGAGATTTTTTAAATTGCGAGTTTAATCTCTTAGGAAATTATGTTGATTTGAAGGACAATAGTGCAAAAAATTGAAAGGTTTATAAATTGCTTGATTTTTTAAAAGAAATTGTATTGATTTTCTGAAAAATAAACCATGAAAGATTATATATTTTAAAAAAGATTAGAGTTTATATTTTGGGGAATTATGTTTATTTGGTGGATAGTATTCCATAAAAATTAATAGTTTTTCTAAAATGTTAGAATTTTGTATTTTGGAGAAATATATTGATTTAATAGTCCAAAAATTGAAATATTTTGTTAAAACGCTAGATTTTTGAAAATTATGATTATTTGGTCAATAATAGCAAACAAATGAGAGATTTTGTAAAACGTTAAATTTTTTTTTGTGAATTTTGTTGATTTTGTGGAGAATAATCTATACACTGAGGGGTTTTGGATAACACAATAATTTATATTATGAAATTTATGCTCATTTTATGGATAATAGTTCAGAAAAATTGAGAGATTTTGTAAAATGCTGGAATTTATTATTTTGGAAATTATTCCATGAAAATTTAGTGATTTTGTAAATTCCTAAAGTTTGCATTTTTCCAATTTTTTATGATTTGGTGGATAATATTCCACAAAAACTAATAGATTTTCTATAACACTGAAAATGTATTTTAGGATATTATGCTGAATTGTTGGATAGTAGTTCACAAAATCTGAGCGGTTTTCTAAAACTCTAGAATTTGGTATTTTGGAAAATATTGTTGATTTGATGTAAAATAGTCCACGCAAATAAATAGATTTATAAAACTTTAGAATTATGTATTTTGGGTAATCATGATGATTTGGTGGATAATAGTTCATACAAATTGAGAGACTTCGTAAAATGCAATAATATTTATTTTATAGAATTATGTTAATGTAGTGGATATTAGTCCATGAAAACAGAGAGATTTTATAAAACTCAAGAATTTTGTATTTCAGAAAATAATGCTCAGTTGGTGAATAATAGTCCATGAAAACATAGAGATTTCTAAAACACTCAAAATGGAAAAACTAAATAAATTTTCTTTACGAAAACTTTCTTAATTTGGCGCATAATAGCCCACAAAAACTGAGAGATTTTCTAAATCGGTAGAATTTATATTTTTGTAAAATTATGTTGATTTTGTGAAAAACAATAAACAAAAAATTAGAGATTTTTAAAACGTTAGAATATTTTATTTTGAAAAATTATGTTAACTTGTTGGATAATGGCATGGAAAAATATGTAAGATTTTATAAAACGCTAATATTTTTTAATTTGAGAAATTTGGCGCATTTGGTAGATAACAGTCCATAAATATTGAGATATTTTGTAAAATGGTAGAATTTTTTATTTTGTATTTTTTGACATTTGGTTGATAAAAGTCACAAAACTGAGTGATCTAAAACGTTAGGTTTTGTATTTTTCAAAATATGCTCATTTGATGGATAACAGTCCACAATATCTAAGAGATCTTCTATAATGCTAAAATTTTATATTTTGGCAAAATATGATTATTTAGTGGATAATAGTTTGCAAAAAATGTTTTTTTAAAAAAAACTGGAATTTTGTATAAATCGAAATTATCATTATATGGTATATAATAGTCCCCAAAAATTGAGAGATTTAGTAAAAATCTAGAATTATATATTTTGGGAATTTATGTATTATTGTCCATGAAATTTTGAGAAATGTTAGAATTTTGTATTTGGAAAAATTGTGTTGATTTAGAAAATAATAATCCACAAAAATTGAGATATTATATAAATAGTTATATTTTTTATTTTGTAAATGATGGTGATGTAGCAGATAGATTTTGTAAACTTCTAGAATTTTTTTAATCTTAGAAATTATTTTGATTCGATGAATAATAGAAAAAAATAAGAGATTTTGTAAAACGCTATAATAATTTCTTTGGTATTTTTATGCTCATTTTGTGGACAATAATTCACAAAATTTTGAGATTTTATCAACCGCTATAATTTTGTATTTTTGAGAAATTTTCCTAACTTGGTGGTTAATAGTGCATAAAATTTGAGGACTTTTTAAAAATGCTATGGTTTTGTATTTTATGAAATTATGTTCATTTGGTAGATAATAATACACAAAATTGAGAGTTTTTATAAAGCGCTAGAACTTTATATTTCAAAAATTATATTGATTTGGTGAATAGTAGTCAACAAATTATGAGATTTTGTAATATGTGAGAGTTTATATTTTTGGAAATTATGCATAATGGGTAATAATCCACAAAAATATAGAGATTTTGTAAAACACTAAAACTTTGTATTTTAAGAATTATTGTTTATTTGGTGGATAACGGTTTATGAAAATTAATAGTTTTTTATAAAGTACTTTAATTTGTTATTATGAGAAATTATGCTTATTTGGTGGAAATAGCCAAAAAAATTTGAGAGATTTTAAAACGCTAAGATTTTGAGAAATTATGCTTATTCAATGGATTATAGTCCATAAAAATTGAAAGAGTTTTTAAAACACTAGAACTTTGTATTTAGAGAAATTATGCTGATTTTTGGATAATAATCCTTAAAAGAGAGATTTTATGTAAAATTAAGCATTTTGTATTTTGACAAATTATAATGATATTACACAAAAATTGAGGGATTTCTTAAAAAGGTAGAATTTTTAATTTTAAGAAATTATTCTGATTCAGTGAATAATAGTACATAAAAGTTGAGAGATTTTATAAACCCAAGAATTTTGTATTTTAGAAAATTTATTTTTATTTGATGGATAACAAACGCTAGAACTTTGTATTTTTGAAATATGTTGATTTGATGGATAATAATACAAAAAATTAGGAGATTTCCAAAATAATAGAATTTTGCATTTTAGGAAATTTTATTGATATGGTGGATAATATTTCACAAAATTAGATATTTGTAAAATGAGAGAATTATATATTTGGGGAAATTATGTTGATTTTGTGGATAATACTTTGTGAAAATTGAGAGATTTTTAAAAGACTAGAATTTTGTATTTTGATTATCTTTTTGACGATTTGTTGGATTATATTCCATAAAAATGAGATATTTTGTAAAACACTAGAATTTTGTATAGTGCGAATACTAATTTAGTGGATAATAGCTCATAAAACTGAGAGATTTAGTCAACCGTAAAAAATTTTTATTTTGAAAAATTATGTTTATTTGGTAGAGAATATCACACACGGATTAAAGAATTTTGTAGACCGGTAGAATTTTGTATGTTGGGAAATTATGTGCATATGGTAGATAATATAGTCCACAAAAATCGAGATATGTTATAAAATGGTAGAGATTCTTATTTGGAAAAGTATGATGATTTCATGGATAAATTACACAAAAGTGATAGATTTTGTAAAACATTAGAATTTTGTATTTTGAAAATCTTGTTAATTTGGTGAATACTAGTCCATAAAAGTCATATATTTTATAAAATGCTAGAATTTATATTTTGCAAAATTATGTTTCTTTTTTGAATGAAAGTACACAAACAACAAAGACATTTTCAAAATGCTAGAATATTATATTTTAGGAAATAATGCTAATTTGATTGATTTTAGCACGCAAAAAACTGTGAGATTTTGTAAAACACTAAAAAAAATATTTTAGGGAATCATGATATTAGTCCACATAAATTGAGAGATTCTGTAAAACCATAGAATTTCTTATTTTGGAAAATTTTGATTATTTGGTGAATAAAAAGTCCACAAAATTGAGATCTTTTTGTAAACACTATAATTTTCTTTTTGAGAAATTTTACTCATTTGGTAGATTATTAAACAAAAATATATAGATTTTATAAAACGTTAGAATTTATTTTTCCTCTAAAAACTAATTATATTGAATCAATATAATCTTGGTTTACAAAATCTTAAATGAAACTTAGTACAAACGAATAATTTGTGAAAAGAATACTACTACTTCTTGGTTCTATGCAAGAGCATCTGCCAGTTTATTGTTTTCTCTTTCGGTCCAATTCACTTCAATTCTTCTGAACTTTTCTTTCCACCATTTATAATCATCAAACCAATTTTTTTGTCAACTTTTGTGGGCCACAAAGGGTTAGCCCACTAACCCAAACTCTCACAAAGAAGAGGAGAAAATACTCTCAGGGGAACTCGAAGCCCCGACCTGGTAACTAGTGATGTCATGTGTTTTATCACTAGACTAACGTCACTTGTTAATCATCAAGCCAATTTTGTAGTCTGAAATCTATCGATATTCCGGAGATAATTGCCAAAAGTTGCATTGAATCAGTTTCTAAAACTACATCTCTAAATCCCTTAGCCTAACAATCTTGCATTGATACAATCAAAGCCTGAAACTCAGCTTCCAACGCGCTTGATGTCTTGCTCCCCTGTAGCTTGAGCTGCAGATCTAAAAGATCCATTCAAATCTCTACAAATCCAACGTGCGGTTGCATTAGAAGTAGTATGGCCAAAAGTGCCATCGCAATTACATTTAATCCACAGATCATGTGGTCTTCTCCCATGACTCTCTTGCGCCTGATTCCGAGGTGGATGCTCATCCAGCAATACAGGTACATCATTCATGTTACTCCATTCTAAAGCATCTTGTATAGCAGATTGCAAAGTTTTCGACCATATCATATCCATGTTCTGAAAAATTAAGACATTCATTGACTTCCACATTCGCCACAAAATCCAAATTGGGAGATTGTTGAAATGAGCTAGGTCTCGATTGTTATTGTATATGAGACATTCTCTTATCTTCTGTAAAAACCCCACATTCCGATCCATCATACATCTGCTCGGAATTCCTAAAGCCCTCGACACGGCCTCTGCATACTCACATTAAAAAATAGGTGATTCTTTGACTCTTCTTCAACAAAGCACCGTTTGCATAGAGAATCATGAGTGATACGTCTATTCTTAAGGTATAAACCTATACTTAAGATATTAGTTAACAAACTCCATAAGAAGTGCTTCAATTTATTAGGGATTTTGGATTTCTAAACTGATTTCTTTAGATGGATATTCAAACCTTGAACTTGCATAGTTTGATTATTGTCTCCCTGATTGGATAACCCGTATCCAGATTTAACCGTGTATAAACCATTCTTATTGTAATGTCACCCCATTGTATCCTCCCTTCTTCTCAAACTGATCTTAATGTTGAGAATTATTTCAACGTCCTCACGATTTACAAATAATCTTAATTTTTGCTCATTTCATCCTGTTCTGGATCCATTTAACCAATCACTTACCATAGAATCTGATTCACATACTATTGCAGGCCTTGGAGCTCGAGGAGACTTTGTGGGTAAACAGTTATCTCTCAAGAAGCTTATCGATTCACCATCTCCAACATTGGATCTTAAACCCTTAATAAGTAATTCTCCTCAAACTAAAATCGATCTCCATATGTAAGATGATTGCTTCTTTAGCTTTGCCTTTAATATGTTACCTACTAGGAAGTAAATAGCTTTGATAGTTCTAGCCATCAGACAATTCAGATTTTGAATTATTCTCCAGGATTGTTTTGCTAGTAATGCATCATTGAATGTTTCTAGATCCCTAAAACCAAATCCACCATATTTCTTTAATAGTTTTAAGCGATTCGAACTACACCAATGCTTCTTTGAATGATTCTCCCCACAAAAACTTAGCTAAGGGCATCTCCAACCCCACTCCAAATCCCACTCCAAACTCCATTTTGGAGTAAAATTTCCTCCAACCCCACTCTATTTTCAAATCCAAAATGGAGTTACTCCATTTTCAAATCCAAAATGGCCTGCGATCAGAGGAACTAAATTCCAAAACCTCAGCTCTAGACGTTGGGAATTGTTGAATCCAGTTCGAATTCACAAACAATATGTCAATGTAACAAGAGACTGTATGCACTCCTCTTCTACCTATCCATGAGGATGTATCCCCACTGAATGGTAATTCAACAAAATCACAAATAGAAACCGTACGCCTGAAATTATGAAACGATGAAATAGGTCTCAAACGACCACCCTTCTTTTACTCATTATTCAGAATATCATTAAAATCACCTAAAGCTAACCAAGCTTAATCAAATCTTCTAGAATAGAGTCTTTCTAAATTTTCCCAGACACGATTTCTTAGATGAGCAATAGTATGCTGATATGTCCTGATTTTGGGGGTTATAATCCTTTCTTTTTATGGGATTTCGAACCCTCTTCTAAGTTATTAATATACTTTTGGAGCATTTTATTATCCTTTCAGGATTTCACAGGTCTCGAGAAGACATTTGAGAAAAGGAAGCATTTTGGGAGTTTTGGAGTAGAGTCTGAAGAAACCGTTCCCGCCAGACTTGAGTTCGATTGAACCTCATCCTTGTTCGATCGAACCCTCACTCGAACCAAGACGATCGAACCAGATCCGCAAAACGGAGACGAAAAGAAGGAATGAAGACGAGTTCGATCGAACTTCACTGAGTCTGATCGAACCTCATATCTAGAAAGGGCAATCTGAACCGGAGCAAAAGACGCGAGATTTGATGTCAAGAATCAAGTCGGTTCGATCGAACCTCGAGACCGACTTCCCAGAAAGTCTCGTTTTGAAGGCCATGCTCATTCTTAATAACGTCCAGTGGCTCTATAAAAGCGCCAGAGAAACACGATTTTGAAGACACCTTTTTTACTTAGACTTTATTTTACTTCTGTAATTAGGGGTTTTGATTTGATTTGCTTTGCTAAGGGAGATAAGTTTAGATCTGACTAGTTTGTATCTGGAACCCCTGTTTTTGATTTATTCAATATCATTTCATGCTTTCAATCATATCTTGCTTGTTTTCCTTGATCACGTATGAGTAGACCATTAGGTTGGATCTAGGGTTAACTAGAAGGGCAAACTAGGTTTTCTGCTAAACCAAATTTAAAGAGAAGGAAACAATAAGGATCCTTCCTTAGTAATTTATTTGTAGTCTAAACTCGATCTGACAAATTGGGTTTAGACTTAGGATGATCCAGGCCTGACCAACACTAAACTGGATCGCCCAAATCAGTAAGTAAGGGAGTTTAGGATAGTTATTTCTATCTGACAAACATAGCGACTAACCTAGTGACATTTACTGAATCTTGCTTAACCGGGTCTGCCTAGTTCGATGGGATAACATTGAATTAGACTACCGAGATTTCTAGGTTCTCAGGCTAGCATTAGTGACACTGCTAGCTCCAGAAGGGCACTAGGATAACATTGAATTGGACTACCGAGATTTCTAGGTTCTCAGGCTAGCATTAGTGACATTGCTAGCTCCATAAGGGCACTAGTTAGGCGTATGTTTACACCTGAGACCCCGGGGTGAACCTACTCCAGAGATTCAATAAAGGGGACATAGATTAGGTTCTCGGATTGGCTTTAGCTCTAGCTGAGCGTTGAGTGACGAATGCGGGGTGCTTTTAGAGTAAGTCCAGAGATCTAAGATATGTCCATAGATCCTACGTGAACTTTTCTCGAGATTTTATCTTAACGATTCCCGCCAAAACTCTTTCTGGGATTCCCTATGTTTGATTGATTGCTTATCATTGAATCAACCTTATTGCTTGTTCATTGCTTAATTCACCTCACCATTGCCTGCTATAATTAATCAACCATTTCTTTTATTTGTTTTAGTCATTTCTCTGTCTTGCCTGTCTCTTTGTGCTAGTCTTTAGTCTTTGTGGATTTGATCCCTAAGTACTATAGTGCCAGTCTGTGCACTTGTAGATATTAGTTGTTTAAGGTAAAACATGAGTGACATCAGATGTCCATAAACAAAAAACAAGTAGAAACAACTTTCATTGAAATTCACAAAGCAATCTACAATGTTTAGGGAATGAGTCTGAAATATTAAAACTAGATTTCCACATAATTATTAATCCTCCACTCAAACCTACTCGAGAAACTGTGAAATACTTAGGAAAACCTAATGAAGCACCAAAATGCTTGGTTTCAGAGAGGCAAATGATGTCCATGACATATTTTGGATATTTCCTTTAGGCGTCGAACTGTCAAGACATTATCCAAGCCCTAACAGTTCCAACAGGTTGTCCTCATGGTTTTAATGGTGGTTCAGGGTCAACCACACCTCTCAACAAAGCAGAAGTAGATTCATCTACAAAATCACGGCTTGATTGGCCTTGATCCAACACTGTTTCAAAACCTGGTAGTTCAATAGCAATAAGTTTTCTCTTTTTATCTCATAGATGAGGCTGATTCATAGATGGTGTTGTCTCCATATCATAAAGTTGGGTGATAGCCATTGGAGTTGAAATCATTCGATTGTCATTGATATGATGCTGCTCAACGTTACCATGATAGGACGATCCCTGATCACGTTTCAAAGATCTTCGAATGATTATTCCTCTCGCCAAATGTGTAGTCATCTGCACTGAATATTTTGTGAATTTATTCCTCTGCAACTATGAGATTTTTAGAATTTTATATTTGAGAAATTATGTTGATCTTGGTGGATAATAATCAATAAAACTAAGAGATTTTTACACCGCTAAAATTTTATATTTTGGTATATTTAGTTGATTTGGTGGATAATAGTTCACAATTTTTTTGAAATTTTATAAAACGCTAGAATTGAGTATTTTGTGAATTCATCACTATATGGTGGATAATAGTCCAAAAAAATAAAACTCTAGAATTTGGTATTTTGAGAAATTGTGTTGATTTAATGTATAATATTCCATAAAATCAAGAGATTTTGTAAAATATTATAATTTTATATTTTTGAAAATCATGATGAATTGGTGGATAATAGTTCACAAAAATCAAGAGGTTTAATAAAATACTAAAATTTTGTAATTTGAAAAATTATGATGATTTGGTGGATAATAGTCCAAGAAACGAGAGATCTCGATTTTGTAAAACATTAGAATTTTGTATTTCGAATTTTTTTGATGATTTAATAGATAATAGTTCATAATAATTGAGAGATTTTATAAAATGTGAGAGTTAAATAGTATCTTTTTAAAATTATGCCTATTTGATGAATAAGTGTCCACAAAAATTTGAAAGATTACATAATAATTTTTATTTTTAAAATTTGTGTCTACTTGATAAATTTTAAAAATTATGTTGATTTGATAGATAATAGTTTATAAGTAAATATATAACTAACTTTTATTTTATTTTTAAAATTTCGAATAGTCACCAATTTAGAATGCTAATCTGAAACCGTTGGATATTTATATATAGATGGCTTATGGCTTTGTTGAAACTTAAAAGGGAAACACATGAAATGGCGCTTAGAACATTCTCTTCTCTTTTACCCGCTCTTCGTCAAACCCCTAAATCTCAGGCATTTCGTTTCTTCACTACTCTTCTACACGACCCACCATCACCAGAATTGGTAAACGAGCTCTCCCGCGTTCTTAGCGATCACCGGAATCCTAAAGACGACCTCGAGCACACTCTTGGCGTTTACTCTCCACGAGTTTCCTCAAATCTCGTTGAACAAGTGTTGAAGCGCTGCAAAAATCTCGGTTTTCCAGCGCACAGATTCTTTCTCTGGGCCAGACGAATCCCAGATTTTGAACATAGCTTGGAAAGTCATCACATTTTGGTAGAGATTCTGGGTAGTAGCAAACAGTTTGCTTTGCTTTGGGATTTTTTAATTGAAGCCAGAGAGTATAAGTATTTTGAGATATGCCCTAAAGTTTTTTGGATCGTGTTTAGAGCTTATAGTAGAGCTAATTTACCCAGTGAAGCAAGTCGAGCGTTTAATCGAATGATTGAGTTTGGGATTAAGCCTTGTCTTGATGATCTCGATCAGCTTTTGCATTCGCTTTGCGATAGAAAACATGTGAATCACGCTCAGGAAATTTTCGACAAAGCTAAAGTCGGGATCAAACCGAGCGCGAAGACGTATAGCATTCTTGTCAGAGGTTGGGCAAGAATCCGAGACGCAACGGGTGCACGCAGAGTGTTCGATGAAATGCTGCAGACCAATTGCCTCGTCGATTTGCTTGCTTACAATGCTCTTTTAGACGCTTTGTGCAAATCAGGTGATGTCGATGGAGCGTATAAGATGTTACAGGAAATGGGTAACCTTGGACTTAAACCAGACGCACACAGTTACGCTATATTCATCCATGCGTACTGCGATTCAGGAGATGTTCATTCGGCCTATAAGGTTCTTGATCGGATGCAAAGGTGCGATCTTGTACCCAATGTGTACACATACAACCATATCATCAAAACACTTTGCAAGAATGAGAGAGTTGATGATGCTTATTTACTACTAGATGAGATGATTGAGAGAGGTGCTAGTCCGGATACTTGGACTTACAATTCGATAATGGCTTACCACTGCGATCACTGCGAAGTGAATCGAGCAACAAAGCTAATCTCGAGAATGGATAGAACCAAGTGTTTACCGGATAGACACACTTACAATATGGTTCTTAAATTGCTAATAAGAATTGGGAGATTTGAGCGTGCGACAGAGATATGGGAAGGAATGAGTGAGAGAAAGTTTTATCCGACGGTTGCTACTTACACTGTAATGATTCATGGATTAGTGAGGAAAAAAGGGAAATTAGAGGAAGCTTGTAGATACTTTGAGATGATGATTGATGAAGGGATTCCACCGTATTCGACAACGGTTGAAATGTTGAGGAATCGGTTAGTCGGTTGGGGACAAATGGATGTTGTTGATGTTTTGGCGGGGAAGATGGAGAGGAGCAGTTCTTGTTCGGTAAGAGAAATGGCGGTTGAGATGAGAGGGAAGAGAAGAAGACTGGGACGTAGAAGTGAAGAAAGTGAAGATGATGATTCTGAGCTTGAAAGAGTTATATGAGAAGAAACGTATTAACATTTGAATAATCCTTTTGATGTGTGCGATGTCTAATGTATCCTAAACTTAACAATACCTGTACAATGGTTCTTGATAAAAGTTGAAAAAATTGGGGGAATGGAAGAAAATGATTACAATTTATAAGTAAATAATTTTAATAATCTATATATAACGAGAGGAGGGGTAACTCTTAATTTGACATGTGGCATTTCGAAAAAGCTAACTAAAATTTTTGTAAAATAAAAAATTTGAGTTTTTGATCTGAGAGACAATAAATATGATTTTAACCCGTTGATCTATATCAATATTTTGATAAAATGACAAATATATTAAATAATATATTAATTGTGTGATTATGTTAAATCATATTGTTTAACTTGATTATCAGATGACTGAAAAGTGTGTAGAATCAAACTAATTGAAATCAAAATTGACATAAATATTTGAAATCTAATATATAAAAGAGGAAGGGGGTGCTCTCCTGTTGCGCCACGTGGCATCC
>OVAO01000610.1:0-19739 GCA_900406285.1 Biscutella auriculata | reverse complement strand
ATGAACAATCAAATAAAATAACTTGCATAAATTAAAAGTACCAAAATATTTCTCTAAACTTCAAAGCGTAATAAAAATTGAGAGAAAAACGTCTTCTAGGGTTTTTTGGGGTTGGTCTTTATATAGGAGACCCAAAATCGATTTAAATATGGAAACTAGATTTAATGCGGCGAAGCCTCCGCTGGTTAGTGTAGACCGGCACGGCTGACCGGCGTGCCCTCTCTAGGGCCGTTGTTCGGTTTGCGCCGGTCAGTGCAGACCGGTGCATGTGGGCGGCGCGTCTCCTCCAGATCCTCCTGCTCGGTCTCCGCCAGTCACGGCTTCACCGGAGGGCCTGACCGGCGGTCTTCCTCCAGGTTCCCCTGGTTGGTCTCCGCCGGTCACGGCTTTGACCGGCGTGGTCTTGGCCGGGGCCTTTGGAAACTTCCGAACTTGGTCGCTTTTGCTCGTTTTCGCTCCGCATCCGCTCGGTTCCTCTCTTTCGCTTCCTCTGCACCTGAAATGATGAAAACATGCAAATGCAACCTAAAGACTCTAAAATGCATCCTAGACTAAAGAAAATTGAATGAAAACCGAGGGGTAAAATCGATAAAATCCACACTCATCAAGAACATGAATTATGAGTTAGAGAGATAAACTAAAATCTTATAAATGTGAGATATGATTTGTTTTGTATATTTTTATAATTGATATTTGGACCAGATTTGACCCTTCTCGCCCTATATGGTGGCTTTATGGTAGCAAACTAGCAGAAATCGAATTCCCTAAAAATTAGTAATATAATATCCATCAGTTTTGTGTATTTCCTAAAAACCCATTGTTATAAAACTTCAAACAGTTTTACTTTCAATGTTTTTCTTTGTAATTAGTTTTATATAGTTATGACTTGAGTTTTATTAGTTTAACAAATGGTATAGTTAATAAAATTACAATTATAGTTCTTTCGCATAAAAACTTTCCTCAAAACAAAAGATTTGTTATTTTATTGGTTGTGAATAGGTTAACATCAATTAAGTGATAATAAATGTATATGTTGTTTCTCAACTACATGGTATTAAATGTACGTCGTTTGATTTTAATAGCTTGTAAGTCATATTAAAATCGACCCAGAACCATAAATGATCTTAGTCAAAGTATTCATGACTGAAATTGAACTATAACTTATTAAATTGAATTATAATTGATTGGAATTGAACTATAACCGATTGAAATTGCATTATACACAATTGAATTACAACCGATTGCGATTAAAAATATAACCGATTGAATTAGACTATAATCGATTGTAATTAAATTATAATCGATTGTGAATGAATTATAATCACTTACATTATAACCTATTGCGATTGATTTATAATTGTGAATTATAACAGATTGCAATTGAATTATAACCAATTGCAACTGAATTATAACTAATTGGATTAGATTTTAACCGATTGTAATTGCATTATAACCGATTGCGAATGAGTTAGATTATAAACGATTGAAATTGAATTATAACCGATTGAAATTGAACTATAATCGATTGAAATTGAACTATAACGAACTATTGATTAAAATCGACCCAGAATTATAAATCATCTTCTTTTAAACCCATTCAAATTGAATTATAACAGATTGCAATTGAATTATAACTGTACAATTAATTAAAATTGACCCAGAATCATAAATCATCTTATATTAAACTGACTGAAATTAAACTATAACCAAACTATTAATTAATATCGACCCAAAAACCATAAATCATTTTATATTCAACCGACTCAAATTGAATTATAACCAATTAAAATTGAACTATAAACGAACTATTAATTAAAATCGACCAAGAACCTTAAATCATCTTATATTAAATCGATTCAAATTGAATTATAACCGACTACGATTGAATTATAACTAATTTAATTAGATTATAACTGACTGCAATTTAATTCTAATTGATTAATAATGAATTATAACTGATTCAATTAGATTATAACCGATTGAAATTGAAATACAAACGATTGAAATTAAATAATAAATGATTGAAATTGAACTATAACCAAACTATTGTTTAAATTGGACCCATAACCATAAATCATCTTATATTAAACCGATTCAAATTGAATTAGATTACAATTGAATTATAATCGAACTATTAATTAAAGTTAACCCAAAACCATAAACAAACTTATATTAAACCGATTCAAATATAATTATAACCCAACCAGGGAGTGTGAATGGGTATCCGAGGGGTAACCAGACTATAAATTAAAATCGAGTGCAAAATGAATTTAAATTATTAGGTTTGCAAACAGGAGGTAGAGTTGGTTTGGAGCCCACCTGATTAAATGTGATTTTTATTTGTTTCCATTTGGTTAGGTACAAATATCGTTTTTGGTTTCATTCCATTGGTTTGAGAAGGGTGATCTTAATTTAATTTGTATTGAAATTGGTTTCCAATCAATTTCAGACTGGGAAATAAGGGAGATTAGTTTGTTGGAAATTGGGAAGGAAGGATATTGATTTTTTTACGGGAAAAATTATCTCATCCAATTTCATTAAAGAGAATAGGGTAAATCGGCTAAAAATAGGGCATACTAGCTCAGACAGAGCCAAAACAAGGCATTTGACCTATTGATCATAGTTAAAGCTTACACCAATACAAATATTAGAGAAGGAAGACAGGTGGAGAGCTCAGAAGCCTTGTTGGAATAGGCCAAACTAGCTAAACCGGCTAAACCAGCTAACAGGGTAAACCAACTAAAAATAGGGCAGACTAGTTCAGGTAGAGCCAAAACAAGGCGTTTGAGTTATTGGTCATAGTTAAAGCTCACACTAAAAAAAAATATCAAAGAAGAAAGACATGTGGAGAGCTCAGAAGCCTTGTTGGCTTTTTCTTTTTAATGCGAAAACATGATGAAAGTTAGTTTTTTTCCTTGTATTTTTAGCAAAATAACATGGTACAATAGCAAACTGAACCAGCGAAATTAGAATTAACCAAAGTCAAAGTAAACTAGCAAAATCAAAGAAACCGAAATCGAACCCAAATTAATTGAACCATATAAAATTAAAATAAACCAAAATCAAACTAAACCAGAAATATTAAAAGAACCAAAATAAAATTTAAAAACCCCAATTAAAAAATCAGTTGACCCCAAAGAACGCAAACCCTAAAGAAGAAAGGAAAGAACAGAGATTTCACGACAAATTCAAATATTTTTGTAATATTACGAAGTACTAGGAAAATCTAATGAGGTAAGTGAATCCCAAATCGGTTTTGGTTGCCATAATCGTACCACGAGTCCCTAATCCCTAATCGATTCTGTTTGTAGATGGTGAGAACAAAAAACAGAACTTTTGTTCTTGATGGAGAGAAACTACCAACAATGGTTAGAGAAGACACCCACAAGGAAGAGACTGTTCCAAATTATTGAGACTTGGGTTTGAGAGAGAAACAGGCAGAAGCTGAGACTCTGGTCGGTGGTTCGTAAGAACAAACGGTAGGTTTCTGGGTTTAAGTTGAGCTAGAATTATAAATTTCCAAAAACATAATCTTGGTTTTGAGTTACAAGATAATGTGGATGAAAAAAAAGCAAAGAAATCGTTGAGCATGTATTTCACTCCGAAGTAGTACAATAAGCTTATCAAACTTACAACGAGATGTTTTTGCCAAGGGGGTAGCGAATTTAGAGTGCAAGCTCAATATAATCGAGGAGAGTTATTTCACATGTCGAAGGACAAAAACCGCAAAGTGATGGGAATGTGGATGCTTGTATTGCAGACAACATTTATTGCGAAGGAAAACGAGGCTTGGTTTATTGTAAACGACTTATTAGTCGAGTTATGGACGAGAAAGCGGACGACAAAGACAAGGATGACACAATTGTAGATGGCAGGACGAAGCATCTTGTCGTCGAAGAGAAATCGATTTTCTTTGAAGAATGTACGGAAAAAACATTTGTGCCGAGAAGATAAGACTCTCCCTGAAGATGAGACTCCCCCTGAAGAAAACAAAGCACTAACCCCTCGTTCACCTATCCCTAGTTTGACCGAGTTTGTGAACGAATTGGCCGAGATGAAGAAGGCAATGGAGGAAACGTTGAAGAAGATGGGTGATGCCATTGGAGAGTTGCAAGCTAGGATGACAAATTAAGAAAGAGTGATGAAGGAGGACTTGAATCGTGAGAGGAGTCATGAGTTTTATGCCGCTGATTTTGGCCATCATGTGCACTTCCTCTTCTTGAACTCTTTATATTTTTTTATACTACTCGGTTAATTAGGTGAAATTGTGAGTCATGTAGGACTGAAATCACGATTCAACGATGGAAAGAGACGATATTGTGGGTCCGAGAGAGGGACACAATGAGGAAGCTCTGGTGGAGAAAGGGACTCAGGTAGAAGAGATTGGTACATCCATGGTTATGTTCCTATTCCTTGACTATTTTTGTTTATCTTTGTAAAATTGGGTTAAATTTGGTTAAGTTGTCACAAGTGTAGGACGACACTCAAAAAGACTATCCCTTGGACCCTCCTGTTAACTCGATGGAGAAAGGTACTGATGCAGCCAAGACATTTCTTTCAGATGCCATGGCGGAGGAAGGGATTACAATGGAAGAAGTTAATCAAGTCTTGATGAACATCCCGAAAGGTGGGAAATTGTGTGCTAGGCGCATGATTGTGGATGGCTAAAGGATGAAGTTTTATGGACTCGTTCACCTCCACTGTCGAGCATCAGTCGAGGAAAAGGTGGAAGCTTACACCTCCACAGAAGTTCACGCCTTCTAATTTTAAATGAAAATCATAAATTCTATTTTATGTTTCGTACTACTGATTTTTGTTTATTTGGTTAAACTGATTTTTGTTTTGTAGTTTTTGGTTATGTTTGGTTAAACTGATTTCATGTTTCTAATTCTAAGTGAAACTAATAACTTCTATTTTATATTTCATACTACTGATACTATTGTGTGCATCAAAATCATAAAAAACTCAGACATACTCAAAAACTCAGACACAGACAAACTCTGAAATACTCTGAAATTACTCTGAAATATTTCAATAATCAAGTACTACACAGACTAAACATGATTAAATATCACACAACCCTAATTATTTAAGCATTACAGTGCTTTCATGAAACATACCATGACCACATAAAATATAAACAAAAGCACCATCTTCTTCTTAAAATGTCATTCAACTTTTTCAAACTATACATGTAAGTAATAAATGAGCCCATTTTCAATCATTTACTCTTTCATTCTCTCATCCATTGTCCCCTTTCAACTCTTCCTCAATCTTTGTCAAGTTTCAGGTTATAGTTTCCAACTCATTATGCATTAACTCATCAACTCATTTGAAGACATGATTGTCACTCCCAAGCTACCAAATTCAATCAAGATAATAAGATATAATCAATGAGATTAACCATGAGAATATAACCGATAACAAACAAAACCCGTAACAACATACCTCCTCTTCTGCATCAAATGAACATCGGTAGTACATCCAATAAGGATTCAAATTAGTTTTGAAGGTCTTCATCAGTGGCGAATGGATGTTGAGCATTGTGGTGGCATGTGCCACCACACTTTTTTTTTTACATTTTCAAGCAAAATGATTAAATATTTGCAATATGCCACCACTAATATCATCTATTTTAGAAAATTGCCCCCACTAAATAAATTTTCTAGATCCGCCCCTGGAACTCTTCATGACAATGTGTTTACCACACCAACATCTCTTTGGCCCACCGACAACTCTTCAACTTTGACGGCTTGATCCACTTGATGTTGGACTTGAAGAATAACATGATATGTAGCTTATCCTTCTGATCTAGAAAAACATAACCATGTTATCGACAACCAAACACACAAGAAACCGAAATCGACAACCTAAACCCAACAAATCGAAATCGACAACCTAAACCCAACAAATCGAAATTGACAACCCAAACCCAACAAACCAAAATCGAGAACCCAAACCCAACAAATCAAAATCGAGAACTCAAACCCAACAAAATGAAATCGACAACCCAAACACAACAAATCAAAATCGACAACTCAACCCCAACAAGTCAAAATTAACAACACAAACCAAAGTTATTGACATCGACAACCCAAACCCAACACATATCAAATTTATCGATAACACATACCTTGAAATTAGTCGAGAGAGGTTGAGCTTAAAGTGTGAGAGAGGTGAGGTTTGAGCTTAGAGAAAGAGAGAGAGAAATGGGTTGCGAGAGAGAAGGAAATGGATTAGGGTTATGGTTTATGAGTTAGAGATAGAAGGGTTATATCTTGTTTTTGTATTTTTTAGTTATTAAATTTTGGACCAAATTTGAATTTATATCCTGCTTTTGGAGCAGATTCGAACTCCCGTTATATTCGAATAAAATTTGAGGAATATTAGTAATATTAGATTACTATTCTATGTCTTTAGAAAAAATACTAATATAATATTTCTCAGTTTTTGTTCATAGTTTTTCCTAAAAAGCCAGTGTTACAAAACTTCAAACAGTTTTACTTTCAAATTTTTCATTTGTAGTTAATTTTACCTATTTATTAATTAACTTATATTAGTTTAACCAACTCTTTTAAGTAATAAAATTACCATTTTAGATGTTTCACACAATTTTTTTTGTCAATACAAATTATTTATAACTTTAAGGGTTAACATCATGAAAGTGATTATAAATATAAATGATGTTTCTTAACAAATGCAAACTAGAAATGAAGGAAGATATATTAAAACATACAAACATATTAAAACATATATAATCATAGTAAAACACAAACCCATGCAATCATATTAAAACACACAAACAACATGCAAACTTATCAAGATACATCTAATCGTATTAAAATAGGAAAACATGCAATCATATTAAAACATACAAACAACATATAAACATATTAAAAACGAACATATGCAAACATATTAAAACACGAACACATGCAATCATATTAAAACACGAACACATGCAAACACGTAGGGGTATCTAGCACGTAGTGTACAAACACAAACGTATACCGACATATCAAAACACACAAACATATGTTCAATATTAATTTTCCTCTTCATCTGGTCCCGTAGTAGTATTTTTGTTGAACCACTGACCCATCGTTTCACCAGTGACATGCCTATTCTTTCGTCGACGTTTTCCAACTGATGGAAAACGTCTCTCTCGTATCCGTCCCTTTTCTCTTCACGACCCTAAGGGGTACCACACATCAGTCTTTACATCATCGGGAATAATCCGATCGTTCTTATGGGGAACTAGATAAATTGTCCTACAATACGTAATACCCACGTCTCCACCTAGTAATACTTGGAACACAGTTCATGTAAATGAATATCCCCTCATCTGCATTCTTGCTTCATTAGTGTTATTGTAGATGATATTGCATGGACACAAGTGTACTTTCAATGTCTACAACTATAAGTTTTACTACGAAAATTCATAAAATAAGTTTTCCATCACGTCTCATAACATAATACTCAAGCCCAAATGTGTTAAGCTCATTCACCATCAAGTGAGCCACAAGCTTACATCTCTCAAGCCCATTTGCACTCATCTACACTATCATCAAGATACTTAACAACATTTTCAAACCGTCTCCTAGATTCTACATATTGTTCAACAAATTTTGTTTTTGTGTAGACCCGAGCACACTCCCTGAATATCTTGGCAACTATTGCCTTGTTCACTCCAGATACTTTCGTCCTCACATTTTGGGAGATATGGGAACATGCAATACCCATGCATAGAACTCGGGTACACATCTTGTATTGGTTAATGAGACTGAGATTACCATTAGTGATAAGTACCAGATCATTAGAATATGATATAATGCTTTTAGTGTCTCGAAAAACCAAACCTGCTTGCATATTTCTCGCCATCAACAACACCAAACACAATAATGGTGATGAATAGGATCTTGGACACTAAAAAATATCAGCACTCCACCAAATTTAGTCTTGAGAAACGTAGCATCCACAATCAAGACTTTTCTCATGGTTATAAATCCCTGGATACAAGCTATAATAGCAACAAAAGGTACTTTAACCTATTTTCTTCGTCTACTTCTAAACGTGTTATTGTTCCAATATTAACCGTCTCCAACATGTACAAATATGAATGCAACATCCTAGAATTCTCCTCTGCATTCTCGTATATATCATTAGCAGCTAGATGTTTCCCTCTTAGTGTTGTCGAGAATGACACGCCCGCCCCTACTTTAACATGAACCAAATTCTGAATCTCTTTAGCTTTTGGAGTCGTAAATGAACCTGGAAAATTCCCGTGTTGTAGAGTGTAGCTTTTCCTAATATTCCTCTTGCTCGAACTAGTCTGAATACACGTATGTCTATTCATGTATACATAGCCACAAAAATATTCGAGTCTCCAAGTTTTATAACTCTTAAATACCAACTATACCCTTTCTTCGCTTCACTGCACTTTAACACGTAGAGTTTCGATTATGTTTTTATCGTTACAACAACAAAAAAATGGTGCATGCACCTCTCTCAACGAAGTCCTAAATCGTCTGTTTACTTGGGAGTTCTTCTCCTTTTTCCAAACCCATACCATCTTCCCATCCCACCACCACATCACATTCTTCTTCTTCTCTAACACCTCTAATCTTGCCATCATATTCATGCACACCCCCTTAATGTATGATGTTTTCGCCTTCCATATCCACATTACTTCTGTTGTTGCCCTCATCGTCACATTCAACATTATTACAATGTCTTACAATCTCACTTTCCCTAATATCATCAACAGTTCTACCAAGTGATACATTCTCTCCATCATTCTCACCATCTTCAATTCGCTCGTCAAGAGCCCACTCGTTAATTTTACCTCCACATTGACTACAAAACTCTCCGTAATTCAAACCAAATCAACTTATTTGATACTCTCTTGAAACTTGCTCACACGAAATAACCTCTACATTTAGAACACTTCTACATTGATCTTTATCCAATGATGTTAAATAGAAAGAAACGTCCTCATCATCCGATATAGGTTTTTTTTTTGAGGTGATGTTACCACACACAACTAAATCTCAACTTCGTCGAACTTCCATTTACCCCGACCAACCTGCATACCCTATTCACTAGCACCTTATATGTTATCTCCTCTACACATGACATCTTAAACGTTAAACTATGCATCTGATATGGTCTTCCTTTCCATCCACCATCACTGATAAACTTGGTTTTGGTCGGTTTCAGTTCAGTGAAGGGTTTCAGGTTATATGTTGAACCAAATTAGGTATTTGGTAGCGAACTACGATCCTAGAGAATCATGATAAGTCTAGATCGAGTAGATAAGATATTGCTTGTCACTAAAAATTGTATTCATGCAATAAAACGAGAAGTCAACAAAAATGAAATGAAAAGTCAACAGAAATCAAGAAAGTCAACAAAATGATCAAAATGCTAAAATGATTAAAATACTAAGCAAATGGGCTAAGATTATTGACTCGGTGATCAAGTTCATGCTTATGATGCTCAATTCAATCAAACAATGCTAATCTTTGGTCTAAGATTTCCTAATTTAGTCTAATCCACTCTCATGGCAATAATCCCTTTCCTAATCATGTAACTAATACAATCGTTTGACTAATTGAATCAAAGAAAGCATAAAGGTCTAGTCTATTCAACCACTAAGCTAACT
The DNA here is from genome assembly GCA_900406285.1 of Biscutella auriculata. Taxonomy (NCBI): domain Eukaryota; kingdom Viridiplantae; phylum Streptophyta; class Magnoliopsida; order Brassicales; family Brassicaceae; genus Biscutella; species Biscutella auriculata. Next base: position 10,075 of record OVAO01000610.1, on the reverse strand, counting down.
AACACAATCTCTTGGTTATGCTTTACTTAACAACTTTAATAATTCATTTGGACATTTCATCGAACACCTACAGGACAATAAATTTTCTAAGCTCTAGATTAGAATGGTAAAGTATAATCTATCATTAAGAACATTGAATAAGTGAAGATTCAGTCAATCTAAGTCCTAAACATCACAAACAATCACTTAGAAGGAGACTACTCACTAAACATGACTAAAACACAAAATCCCATATCGATCTATGCATAATCATACTCTAAACAAGAAGATAAGAAGGAATAAACAAGAAGTCAAAAGGAAACTTAGATTAAAGAAGGAGTACTCAAAGGTTTTCACCAAAATAAACAAAAGTAGTCTATAGAATTAAAAGCTAAGCATCAATTTTGATAAAAGATAATTAGAAAATTAAGTTTAAAAGCTAATTAAAGTCTTGGGTGAAATGATTTGGTCAACATCCAAAATGTTGACTTTCTCTAAACCATATCGGTAAGGTGTGACCGGTACCATCTCACCGATATGGTCCATGCTCCGTACAGGCTAGACGTGACCGGTACATCTCACTGATATACTCCCTTAGAAATTCCTCATTCCTTGTATCGGCCACGCTTGACCGATACTCTTGACCGATATTGCCTGATTTCTACTCCTTTGTTCCCGAATTGATTTCGTTTCTTGGTTTTGGTCATCTTGAACACCTGAAATGTAAAATGCATTCAAATGCAAAACAAACTACTCTAAATGGATTATAAACTAATGAAAATCGAGCATAAAAGACGCTCAAAAGAGACAAAAACACTACTCATCAATAACCTTCAGAATATTTCCTTCCGTAATTGCAATAAATGGTAGTTTGTAGCTTTCCTACAAAATAAAAGCAAATAAAACTACTAAAATATAATGCTCACCAACCAACAAAGATCAGGGTTCAAACCTGCAGTTCGAACCCAAACTCTCTCTTTAAAAAACTATTGAAACCCTCTCTGTCGGAACCTTCTACGCGAACCCTTTCAGAATCTTCCCCAAAGAGCCAATTCAAAAAGTGGAGAGGAGGGGTGTAGCTACGAATAAGAGAAACATCCTTTCATAAACCTAGTAACCACTTAATGAAGTTCGAGTAGTGGTTGTGGAGGTAGTTGGGTGGAGAACCACCTGATTAAATTTGATTTTAATTTGTTTATAATTGGTTGGATTTTTTTGATTCAATCAGTTTGAGATTATTTTTAATTTAATTTGTGTTGAAATTGGTTTCCAATTGATTTTAGATTGGGAAGAATTCGAGATTGATTTGAGTCAAATTGGGAAAGATAGAAATCGATTTCATTAAAGACAAAATTGTCTCATCGAGTTTTATTAAAGAAAATATGGTTGACCAGATTATAACTGAGTAGACTAGCTCAAGTAAACATAAAACATGACGTCTTAGCCAATGATACGACGAGAACAAAGGGGAAAGCTGATTAATATACAGAAGCTTCATTTTGTTTTTATGATATGGGAGAGGAACATATACCTTGAAATGAAGAAATCAGATTGTTCTTATATTTAATTAGATTGAATTAAAGAAAATAAGGAATAGCTAAGGTTTTCTCAAATAGATCTCATACCATTCCTAGCCGACACACTTCGCATAAGTATATTTTTGTGTCTTAAAATTATGTTGATTTAATGGATCATAAAAACTCAGATATTTTGTAAAACGTTACAATTTGTATTTTGAGAAATAATGATGATTTTAGGGATAATTTCACCAAAAACTGAGACATTAGAATTTTATTTTAGAAAATGATGCATATTTGGTAAATAATAATCCATAAAAACTGAGATATTTATAAAACATTAGAATCTTGTATTTTGAGAAATTATGTCAATTTTGTAATTTGGATTTGCGCTATGCGAAAGTAGTTTTTTATTTATTTTTGAAACAACATTAAGAATCAAACTTTTATAAATAATAAAAATCATTTATTTATTAAATTCAAAAACATTTATTTAAAATAACTTTACATTGACATGTGATTAACAAAAATATCACGTTGATGTGTCATCACCAAATAGTTTCTTTTAATATATTTGAATAAATACTTTGTTGCTTAAATTAATTACAATATATATCACTCAGAAACTTATTCAGAAACTAATCATTTCTCCATAACTTAATATTTAGATTAATTTCAGATTTATATTAATTATTTCTTATTATCCAATCAAATCAAATAATAGTGAAGATTTGTTATCTAATTTAATCAGATCAATTAGTTTTATATAATTATTTCTTTATAAGATAATTTTTAAATTAATTTCCAATTTTGTTATTTAAAACCAACGATTGATCGTTAGTCGCTATCGCTAGCGATTGCCAAACGAACAAACCCATTGATTCTTTCATATTTATTAAAACTAAAATTAAATTAAAATTATATTATATTTAAATAAAATTAAAACTAAATAGTAAACTAAATACTAAACTAAAAATAAAATAAAATAAATTAAATTAATTCTAAATTTAAAAGTAAAATTATCATTAATATTAAAAATAAATTTAAAAATAAAAATAAAAATAAAATTAATATAAATTAAAATAAAATTAATATAAATTAAAATAAATATAAATTAAAATTAAAATTATATTAATATTAAAATTAATATCAAAATTAATTCTAAAAGTTAATGAATATTAAAANAATTAAAAGTAAAGTAAGAAGTAAAATTAAAATTAAAACAAAAATTAAATAAAAATTAAAATTAAATTTATAGTAATATTTAAATTAAGTTAATATGAAAATCTGAATGTAAACTAAATTTAATGAAATTAAAACTATATTTATATTAAATTTAGTTAAATTAAATTTAAATTTGAATTAAAAGTAAAATTAAATTAAAACTCAAAGTAAAATTAAAATTATTAATTAAATTAAATTAAATTAATTTTAAATTAATTTTAAATTAAAATAAAATTTAAAATTTATCTAGAACTAAAGTTTCAATTATAATTATAATTAAAAAGAAAATTTAAGTTAAAACTAATATATATATATATATATTAAAAAGAAAAATATATATTATTGTTGTCGCTATCTCTAGCGATAACCAAACGAACAACTCGGCGATTAATCGCTGATCATTATCGCTAGCGATAGCCAAACGAACAAAAACGAAAATCGCTGATCGCTATAGGTGATTGCTGGTGGCTATCGCTAATAATAGCCAAACGAACATGATCTTAGATGATCGATGTGATAATAAATATTTATGAATAATATACAAAATAGATTATTGTAATTATAAAAATTAAAATAGATAAAATAATATATATTAGATTGTTAACTAAATTTTTTTGTATAATAAAAGAGATATACACCATTATCTCCTAATATTTATTAATAACACCAAAACTTTTCTAAATTAATTAATGGGGATCTAATTAACTATTATTTTTTCTCCGAAAAAGGATTATAAAAATATTTCTTTCTTCGGATTCTCCTTTACACCAAATTTTCCTTCTTTCCTCGTGAAACAGCATATACAAAACTCTCAGCGAAAACCACAATTTCAGTAGTAGAGATTCTCAGAACAATTACTTAATTGTTAAATAGCTTGATTAGTGAACTTGGTCTTTCATATATTCTATCTTTCTTATCATGACACTTTCCTTTCTCTCATTTGATTCCATCTTCCAAGAAGCTTTAGTCAACGATTCACCTAATAAGTCTGCAATATTTTTCGCCATTGCTTCAACCTTCTCCGTAAACGGGAAGTTCTTCTCTTCAAACTGATTAGACAACCAAAGATACATAGACAAAAGTTGGTGTCTACCCGTGCACTTTCTCCAACATGTTTGCTACTTTCTTCACGTGATCATGACGGCACAAGAAGTAAGAACCGTCCACTCTGCAATGTTTACCAAAATGCTCCAACAGTTTCGAAAAAGCCGCATTGGGAACTTGTGCAGCGAAGAGCTCAATCTGTTCAAAGAATGGAGAAAGTCCGACTTTATTGACTTCATCAAAAGGTTGTTGCAAGCTCTCCCGGCTATCTGTTTCACTTGTGAAGGCTCCACTGGAACGATCTTATCGCCGTTATACTTGTTCAAACTGTAGAACACAACCCTTCTTATGTTAAGATTCAATCCCATTCCAACAGCGTCGCTTGCAACCAAAACATCGTACTCGTTTTCTTGATCGTTGAACAGATTCGCTTGCTGTCTCCTTGTCTCAGGAGGCAATGCGCCGTATATAACACAGCACCGATGATTTGTATGTTTCTCGATAGCCATTTTAACTTCAAATATCTCTCTTCTAGAGAACACAACAACACAATCTCCTGACTTGACGTTTTTAAGATCTCTTAATTATAAAGTCTTAGCTTCTACGACCAAGGGTTTGAACCTCTCGTAATGCTCTTCAACTAGCTCGTCTCGCGTATCCACACACATCTTCCGCACAATTTCCAAAACACTCGGGTCTCCACACAAATGAATCTCATCAGCTTTTAATCCAAGCAAAGCTTTTGTCCAAGCATAACCTCTACTCAGGCCGATTTGAACTCATGGTCTAATAAGAACTTAAGCACCACTCTACCACTAGACTATAAGGACATTTGGGAAAACGAAGACCGATAAATTATTTGATTATATGAAGGCCACAAGCTAATGCTTCCCCCGCTTGTGGTCAGGGCCGACACTGCCTCGACTAGGATCCGCCATCATTTGTATTTCATCGATCACAGCCACTTCGTACAACTCATCTGTAGAAACCATTTCAACCGTACAAGAAACATGCTTGGCGAATGGAACATGTTTCTTCTCTTGTCCAGTCAAGAGACTACAGTAAACCCCTAAAGCATTTACTTTATCAAAAACTTCCATAGCTAATAACCTAAGCGGGCTGCAATACAATCCGTTCTTAGCTTCCATAAACCGCTGCAAAGCATTGTAAGTTTTGCCACTGTTAGTTGGTCCACAATGGTAAATGATTTTACGCTTCATAGCTCGAGCGAGAGGAAACCAAGTGGCGGGTTTCGTGAGGTCTGCATATTCAACCATATTCTTAAAATGCTTAATCTCATCAGGAAACTCTTCGATACAGAACTCTACAAACACAGGGAACAAAAACTAACCGCCTCATCTGTCGGTCAAACGCGAACAAGATCTTGAACAACCTTAATTTTACATTTGTCAAAGAAGAAGTCCCGGAATTTGCTAACAGCAGTTGGAAAAAAAGATCTTCCGGTATAGATTGCATGAGTCTGATTAGCTGCCTGTTGGTACCTGAATCGTACAAGATCAAAAAGGTCAAAGATCCGATTCGGCCAATGGGTTGAGTTGGATTAAAAGGAAGACCGCGACCAAAGGCCCAAAGAAAGACGAAGCCCATAGAGAATAAGGGTCCTGATTCAAAAGTGTGGACAGTAAACCAAGCATTGTTCACTATAAATAAGGAACAATGTCGTACAAGTAAGAGAGGAGAAAAAAGTGATTGAGTTCACTATAGTAGAGGGAGAGAATATAGACTAAAAGAGAGTAATCAAAGGATCATCATCGACCTTGCTTTGTAATCCTATCTCGCGATCCGAGCTCGACCAAAGAGTCAAACTTAGCTCGTGACCTCGCAAACGATTGTGATATAAACGCCGATCAATTCGGCTCCCCTTGAGTGGGAAATCCCGTCTTATTTACTTTCTGCTTAACTTAGCTCGCACTTCAATTACCTAGCACTTCGTTTAAACACTAACATCTCTTTAGCGAACTCGTTTTACCTAATCAACTCTAACTCATTTACATACGAGTCCTTTACTTTCCAATATTTATTTTAAGCAATCAATCCCTGCTTTGAGATTAATACTGAATGCCTTATTTCAACCATGTTCTAACAGATTAACACTTGGATTTAATCTTATTGTCCTTGTGATTATTTTTGGATTCAACATTGCCCATCCATATTGTGCAAAATAACCGAAAATCTCATGTATTGTATCCATTTCACTAAGTTGAAGCTTAGAGTGCACTTCACTTTGCCTAAGCTTTCTATATAATTCCACAGGATCATGATACCGAGCGTTTAAAGCATGAGCAACCTCACTACTCGCTGCAACATTATCAACAATACCATACGTCTCAGAAACCGCTGAATCATTCATCAAACTTTCATCTACATCACCAAGTTTAGTAATCACACCTTCCTCATCATCCTTCGGAACCAAAACTTTCTTCACAATCTTTCTCATCATTTTCAGCGTTATTGCCCACAGTAGACGAAAAGACCCTAACTTTACCAAACCCAAAGCTCTCAAATCTATCATTCCATGGAAGCAGAAGCCGAACATGATGAACTGAAGCAAACCGGTTGGCGAGCACATCAAAATCGGGATTAACAAGAGATTTACAATCAACTTCGCTAATCGAATGAAGATTTTGAATCGATAACAGAATGCTAACTCTCGAAGTATACGCTCTAATAGAATCGATAAAAGTAGTAAGCGTACCTCAGGAAGGGGGAAAGGATGATGGTGGAGGTTTAAGAAAGAGGAGAAAAACCCTTTCACATTTTTGTACTGATAATTGGTAGTCATATATAGTCCTGGAATTTTGGATAATCGATTATATACAACTCGGATCTTTAGGATTTCAGATTTTTCAGATATAAGATTTAAGATCCATATGCATTCCAAAATAATATTGGTTCGGTTTCAGTTTGGATCTCATCGGTTCGGATCAGATATCGGATATTATCACTGAATCCAAAAAATATCTGAAATATTTTTTGGAACAATTCGAATCTGATACGAATAGGATACAAATCGGGTATCCAACCCGAGTTGAATAAAATATAATCGAAATAGAATCTAAACCAACCCAAATTGTATGTAAACCGAATCCAAAACCAAAATTGAATGTGAAGCGGCCCCAATTTGAGATTTGAAAGTATACCGAACCAAAATTAAATGCAAACCGACTCAAATTGAATGTAAACCAAACTCAAAACCCAAATTGAATGTAAACCTCCCCCAACTTGCGAATTGAATGTAAACCAAATCGAAATTGAATCTAAACCGGCATAAATTGAATGTAGACCGAACCCAAAACCAAAATTGAATGTAAACCGGACCCAATTTGCGAATTGAATGTAAATCGACCCAAATTGAATGTAAACCGAACCAAATAGAATATAAACTGAATCCAAAATGCTAATTTAATTTAATCCGGACCCAAATTGCGATCTGAATCAAAGTCGGATCAAATTGTATGTACACCGAACCCAAAATCCAAATTGAATTTTAAGTTGGTTAAGAAGACAATATCAGATTTCCATGGATATTCATATATTATCCGATCCGATCCAATCCAATCCGATATTCATGGATATCAAATTCTATATCCGATCAGATATTTGCTCATATCTGAATCTGATCCGAAACCAAATTTTCAGATCAGATACGTTTCGAATCATATCAAAATCCTAGGATTAGTCATATATATATATATATATATATATATTCAATTTCAGAAATTTTTGTTTTCTTTTTTTTTTTTGTCATCAAAATAATATTAATATGCCAGGGTGGGATACAATTTTGAAATACAGAGAGTCCACAACGGGACCGAACCTAAGCCAGCGCACACAAAAAAGTCCCCAGAAGCCAAATAGAAACCACGATAAAACACACAACAACAAAACAACACAACAAAAAATAGAGACAAGGAAAAGCACCCGGAGCACGAGATCCTCGGATGACCAACCAAAGCCAGCAACATCGACCTATAGTAGATGAGCCTACTGAAGAAACCAACCTCGCCCAATATATTGACGAGAGGATAGACAGGTAATGCCTCCAAAAGCAGCTCTTACGGCGAGACACACGATGACGAGCCGGGAGAACTCCACACGATCCTACCTACACCGGAACTGGATCTTTTTTTTTTCAACCATGGCGGAAAAGAGCAACCAAACCTTGATCTGCACCTAGAATAACGAATCACTGGCAAAGGAGACGGACACCCACAAGGAACACCGAGAGAAAGTCGAATGAGCAACCCGATATAGGAAGGAGCTGCTCAAGATTGAAACTCCATGGAAATTCTCAAAGCCAAGAGAGCCAAAACACCCGGAGACCATCGATGTAAGACCGAATAATCCTGGATATAAAACTGTAACAGGAGACTACCACAACCAAGCTCAAACCAAAACCCAGATCACAAACACTCATGAGAACTAGGAGGTGCACCATAAGATTAACCAAGCTCCAAAGGCAAGACGAAAACCCAACCAGAACTACACTCAAGCCGAGACTACACACCAAACCACACAAGCCCATCCGGAAACCGAAATAAGGCCAAACAACGACAACGTCAAGCTAAACCCACATGCCAGACTAAGCAACTTCAAGGAATCCCTGAAGTGACAAAATAATCTTTATTAGTAAAAGTGAAATAATTATTAAAATAAAAAAATTCTAAGATATTTGATTACAGTTGCGTTAGATACTTGTTAATATTTTTATTTTTAAAAACTAAATTTTCTCCAACAAAAATTCAAAAACATTTAAAAAATTTTTAGTATTCAAATTTAATAATTATTAAAATCTTACACGATAAATTATTTGGAGAAGTCATAGATAAATTGCAAACACATATATGGAGAAGTCATAAATAGATTATTATTTTTTTTAGTTACTTTTAGATTTTTTGAATTTTTTTTGAAATTTTTATTTTTATTTTATTTTCATTTTTATTTAAACAATAAAATTTATAATTTTATTTTAAAATTATTATTTTTTATAATTTTATTTTAAAATTATTATTTTTTATAATTTTATTTTAAAATATATATTTTACATTCCTAATTTTGATTCCCAGCTTACCGCTCTCGTTCTCAGCTTCTACTCCCACCTCTCAGCTCCCAACTCCCGCTCCCAACTGTTTACAGCTCTCAGCTCCCATTCCACTCTACCAATCACGCATTATATGTCCCTATGCAACTTGATTACCAAAAAAATGACTTTTGATTATTGATGTATAACATTTTTTTGTTGTTTTTATCATTCATTTTCATCGATTTTGCATTAGTTTAGGATGCATTTACAGTTGTTTAGGTTACATTTGCATATCATTTCACATTTCAAGTGAGGAATTGAGCTTAAACCGAGAAGTGGATCATAAGAAGCATTTTTAGAAAAAAGGGAACTAGTTCGGATTCTGGGAGGAGTTCCGGGCGCCAATACTGGTCACCACTTGATCGGTACACATTTTGGAAGTTTTCTGTAGGCTCAATACCGGTCACCACTCGACCGGTACCATCACCGATCCATTCTCTATATTTTTCCGTAGGATCAGTATCGGTCACATCCAGACCGTAATCATTGGCCGATACCTGTGCATGAAGAAAAATCGTGGGTTCAATACCGGTGAGTCTAGACTAGTTCATGAACGCCATCTACCCTAGACGAAGCCATGAAAGGTGGTCCCGATCAAGGATACCAGTCAACCTGATCGAGACTCATCCCACATCCAGAGACAAAATCAAGTCATTCTCTTTGTATTTTTTGTCTAAGTATAAATAGACCCCGCAAACCTATGAGAAACAATTTATGTTTTTGAGATTGTTCTAAGTTGTTTTCCTAAGCTCTTGAGATATTTTTAAGCTTTTGGTTTATTATTATAATTTCTTCTTCTATTTCACTTCTTTTCTTGGTTCTATCATGATTATGCATGAATCCATTATAGGGTTTTGTGTTGAAATCATGATTAGTGAATAGTTTCTATCTAAGTGAATAGGTTAAGTAGATTATGGTGATTAAGTATTTGATTATGATGCTTATGACTTAGATTGTTTAATATATTCACTTGATTGATGCTCTTAATGCTATATTGAACTTAGCTACTTGAATCTAGAACCAAGATAATTTGTTACCCGGAAGGTGTTCGATGAAATGTCTGAATGAATCAGTTAAGTGCTAAATGAGGTCTAACCCAGGGATTGTGCTAGGACTATTTAGTAGTTTCATAGACTAGAGTTAAATGCTTTTTAATTAGAGAAAATGACTAGAATAGTATAGAAAAGTCGGAATATTACTAGAGTAA
>OVAO01000609.1:0-19748 GCA_900406285.1 Biscutella auriculata | reverse complement strand
TTTACTCTATGAATGACACATAAGCTAAGTGGGTTCTCAATTAATATATAAGATTTTTCAAGCTTTTTTTTTTTTGATTTTCTTATTGTTTTTAATGATTATTGAGTTATCCATAGTTTAGTTTTTGAGGATGTTTTGTATTCGTTAAAAATTATCAGATATAAGATTATACTCTTATGTTGAAATAAATAATCTTCAGTGAAAAAAACACAAGTGTATCCGTGTTGACAAAAAGGACAAACAAGTGTATCGTTGATAAAAAAGAAAACTAAATTTCAATGACTTTGGTATATTTTTTCCACAATATATAAAAATATGTTATCTCAAGAAAACCACTTTCGCAGACCGCAATGTACACAACCTAATACTTAAATTTAAAGCATGCATTAGGAGTAAATAATATTATACAAATAAGCAAATGTTTATTTAAGAAGTGGAGAAACAAAAGCAGCTTTTAATCTTTTATGTTCCTAAAAGAAAAGAAACCAAACCAAGTGTCAGTCTTAGATACGATCTCTTATGAGTACAAAGATACGAGAAAAAAGATGCAACAGATCGATCGGTACACACTTGGTGCTGCATGTTTGATGCATTTTGATTTGACAAAGATTCTTTACTTACTTCTTGCTTACTTAACATTACATCATATATATTAATTAAAGATCCGTCCATAGAATAAATTAAGAGATATCGAATCAATAAAATATTCAAAATTCACATATGATATTTAAAAAGTTAAATGTGATAAATTAAAAATATGTGAGCATAATAAAAACCTTTTTTGGTCTGTGTCGCTCATATAATAAATTTAGGGATAAATCATTAAATCGAACTATTCAAAATATTCAAATTTTAAATAGAATATTTTGAGAATTATGTGTGACAAAGTAAAAATATATGAGCATATCACATATGTCATGTTGATGTGTATTCACCATATTACTTCTTTGACAATAACAAAAATAAATTAAATTACTAGATTAATTATATCATATCTTATTATTATATACTATTACAAATATTTTATAATATGACATATATAAACAACTTATATTATTATTTTATAAATTTATAACTAAACTTTATAATATTTAATTATGTGCATGGTGAATATAAAAAATCTAGTATACAAATATTCTGACATAGAAATAAATTGATTAGATTCAAACTATTCAAAAATTTGCTACAACTCCAATGGCAATCGAAAACAATTCTTTTTTCCACAACAAAGTCCATTCATTAAGTAAAGTTTGTTCGATTGGATCGATTTTAAGATTCTCCAGTCAAGACATTGTGACATACATAGGAAAAATTAGTTCCATATGTTCTATCCTCTTTGACTAAACTATCAACATGGGTATTGTTCCTACGAGATATCAAAGATAATTTAAAGTGTAAAAATGAAGATATGCAACTATTAAAGAGATCTAGTTCCGCTTGGAAAGACGACATTTCTAAAAGGCCATCCATCAATTTTAACACATTTGAGCAATATGTGTCAACTCAAACCAATGTAACTTGTCATCTCCGCAAACATGACATGGCCCACAACAAATCCTTTAATTCAGCATGAAGTGATGACGACATTGTTGGAGTCATCTTCCTTATTCATGTGTTCTGATCTCATCATATTCCAGTAACAATGCCAAAATCGACCCAAGATACATCTATTTGACATGTTGGGATTCATGTGTGCGTGAGGGAAACCTCCTACGTCTCTAGATTGATGTGTTCATCCACTTCTTTCTTTTCTTCTGCATGGATAGCGATATTTCAATTGTTCCCCTCTGAAGTTGCTAGTGAGAAAGTATTTGGAATGGGGACATCTTTCCCTCTATACACCTCATTCTTAACTTTCCAAATGTCCTAATAATCTATGAAAATTAGTTTCTTTTGGGTTCATAAAGATCTTTTTCTTTCGTCTTTCAGAATAGAAAGTCCATATTTTAACAAAATAGAATTGCACGGAAAGTAATTTAGAAGGGATAAAAAATCTGATAAGACTCAAACTTGTAGAATTGGAAGACACTCGAACAAAGAATGGTTAATTGTTTCCTCCAAATCTTCATATCTTGAGAAACTTTTGTCTGGTCTCAAATGACGATATGTAAATTGTTGGCATGTAGCACACAACTTGTTAAAACTTCTCACATAAAATGTTTCAAATTACTTGAGGTTTTTTATTTTCACGCTTATTCCAGGACTGTGATGCTAGGTTGGAGCAACTGAAAACCATTCATAGAGGTTCTAATATTATTTTGAATGGGCTCACAACTAAATTATTATTTAGTACATATAATTGGTGCATTTTCTTTTCATATATTAGAAAATTAATTCCTTATTCCAAGAAGAAAAAGTGCCTTGAAGAAGAATAGGATTCAGGTGGTTTGTCACGTAGACAAAAGGCAAAGCAAGTTGGCCAGGTAATATTTAGAAAGTAAAAAAAAACTTAATAAATCAAATAAGTAATGGTCCTAAATAAAAAAGAAAATAGTTGAAATACATATAAACAAAAAAAAAGCTACATTGGAACATAACATGGGCAGGTCATTGGTCCTCCACGATGAGATGCACATGATACCCTCTTTGAATATATGCTAATTATTCTTAATGACCATCACTTAATTGTTCTTTATTGTTTAAATATGGTTAAGAATTCCACGTCGATAAATGTGATAAATATCTATATACTTCTATTTCCATTGTAAACTTGCTCAAGGAGTCTTGTTTTTACTAAAAGTACGTAGGGTTATAAAAAGAAACAAACATTTAGTCAAAATTCACAATGTTAGTAAATAAAAGTTGAAGGCGATTTCCGGCGAAATTGGCGATTTCCGGCGAAATTGGCCTGCAATTTCCGGCGACCTAGTTTTTTGGGCTTCTATTCCTAGCTCCATCTTTCGTCCTTTTCCCTTGCCCCTCTAGGGATTTGACAGAGAATTCCTCATTCTCAGCTCTCTAATCGCCTATGTCTCCGTCGGAGGCTTCCCCTCCCCTGAAGCGTCCGCCTGATAAGTTATCCGCAGATCTTCCTCCGGACCTCCTGGCTGTTTTTCCCTCAGCATCGTCTATCCCCTCCGCACCTCCATCTCCCCCTGTCCCCAAAACGGTTTTGACGGAAGTTTCCGAAATGGTTGCTTCTCCGGTTCCGTCACTTGTTGTCTCTCCTCCCCTATTGGTTCAGCCGGAAGTTTCTGGCAAGGTTTCCTCCTCAGCTCCTGGATCGAAACCTTCTTATGCAGCTGCGCTTAGACCAAAGATTACCCGAAATCTCTCCAAGTTTTCTTCTCGTGTGTCCAAAGAGAACGGCATCCCTTCTGTCATGGCTCCATCCTCTGTTCTGTTTGAATCAGACTCATCTTGGAAAGACTATCTAGTTGCGCACTTTCACGGTTCACCGCTGCCTCCAGGGAAAATGTTTGCTGAGCTCAATCCGATATGGGGGTCTCAAGGTCGAATCACGATCAAAAAGTACGCTCCGCAGACTTACTTGATCTTCATTCCGTCTATAGAATCTCGAGAATGGGTTTTAGATGTTGGATTCTGGCACTCCGGATCTTGTGCTTTTACAGTTAGCAAATGGACTTTAAACATTGATGCTCAACCTATGGCGCTGGATTATGCTCCACTATGGGTTATCTTTCGCAATCTGCCATCGTCTATGTTCACCCCAGAGGGGATTAGTGCCATCGGTTCTCCCTTGGGTATTCCCCTATACACAGAGAAATCAAAGATTGTTCCGAACTCTGCGGGTCTGATAAAGATTAAGGTGGTTATGAAGCTGGCAGGAGAATTCCCTACCACTGTTAAGGTTAAAGACAAGCGTGGCAATTTCATCATGGTGTCTGTGGAGTATCCCCACATCCCGGTTCGATGTGCTATATGTAAGAATTTTGGACATTTAATCCAAAGATGTCCGCAATCCCAGAATCTGGTCTCCCCGCTTTCGTCAGTTACCCCTCCCTTTGAGTCAGTTCAGCCTTCGCCTCAGCCTGAGGTGGTTGTTGCTGCTTCTAGTAAGGAAGTGGAGATAAAGCTGTCGAACAACAAGGTTTCAGATAAAGAATTAGCCTTGCCTGGATCTCTTTCTCAGCCTATTGCTAAAAGTGTCGGTTGCCCTCAGGAGCAGGGAAAACAAGTTCTGAATGTCCCTGCTTCGGAGAGGGCCTCCCCAATATCGAAGGGGTCTTCTTATATTCAGGTGTCGCCTGCTGAATCTACCTCCTCGCAAGCTCACACTTCAGGTGCCGTCCGCTCAATTCCCCAACCCTCTGGTTCACCCGATATCTTGCTCAATTGTAAAGACCCCTCTCTCTCGTCTGCTATTTTTTCCATGAGGAAGAAGAAGTTATAAAGGAGGCTCAGAAGATCCTTAGACATCGCGGATCCTCTCCTTCCCCATCAGAGGCTAAATATGTGCCCAAATCTCAAAAGAGAGCCAGAAAGCTCCTGCGGAAACAGATGTTAATAGATCTCCAAGCAGCTCAGTATGAAGGTGAGCTAGAAAGTGGAGAATGGAATCCCATTTTGGAATCTCATCAGATTGAGTGCTCATCCATGAAGGTTGGTAAGGACGCTTCTCGTCCAGCCCGTCACTAGTTCTCGGTCGGGTTTTTTGGTACTATTTTTGTAGCCTCCATGATTTTTTGCTGGAATATAAGGGGCTTAAACGCCATCGCAAAACGGAGAGCAATCGGCCAATGGATTCGGAAGCATAATCCTCTTGTTGGTGGTTTTTTGGAGACTCGGGTTTCTATAAATAATTTGCCCGAGGTTTTGGCGACCAGTGTCCCGGGATGGCATTTTGGTAGTAATCATTCGTCTTTTGCTGATAATGGTCGTGTGGTCATCGTCTGGCATCCGTCCGTGAGTGTAGTCATTTTTGATCATTCCGATCAGTGTTTAATTTGCGGTATTACTATCTTATCTACTGGTCAAGAATTCACAGCAGCATTTGTTTATGCTAAGAACACTGAGGTTGAGCGTCGTACGCTCTGGGATCAGTTAATTCTCTGGGCCGATAATTCTCTGGTGAGAAATTCCCCTTGGGTCATCTTAGGGGACTTTAACCAAGTCCTGCATGCTAGAGAAATGTACTCGTTGTATCCTTTCAGCTACTCCCCCATAGGTATGCAAAGATTTCAAAATTGTGTGGATGTCGCTCGATTATCGGATCTTCCCTTCCGCGGCTGTTTCTTTACTTGGTCTAACAAGCAAACCAATTGTCCCATAGCAAGGAAATTGGATCGTGCATTGATCAATGAAAAGTGGTTGGATAGCTTTCCGAATTCCTCTGCTCTCTTTGATTCTCCTGGAGTGTCGGACCATTCTCCTTGTATCCTGTCATTTGGTGATGCTCCTTATGCAAGAAAATGTCCTTTCAGGTATTTTGACTTTCTCTCATCTCATGAGTCCTTCCATCAGCTGATCCGTGAAGCGTGGGATGGAGTTCCTTCAATAGGTTCAAGCCTGGATATTTTGGTTTTAAAGTTAAAAGAAGCAAAGATCGCGTGTAGGCTTTTGAACAAAAATGGGTTCAGCGACATTCCAAACCGTGTTAAGGAGGCCTTCGATGTTCTCAATGATTGCCAGAATCGTCTGCTTTTAACCCCCACTCCAGCCCTATTTCATGAGGAAAAGCTAGCTCAAGAGAACTGGGGTTTTTGGTCAAAAACGGAAGAGTCCTTTTACAAATAGAAATCAAGAATCAAATGGTTAAAGTCAGGAGATGCAAATACCTCCTTCTTTCACAAGTCGGTTAAAGTGAACAATGCTCGCAACGCTATTCATTCACTAGTTTCAGATGATGTTACTAGAGTTTATGACCCAATTGATCTAAAAAATGTTGCGGTTTCTTATTACCAGCGCCTGCTGGGCACCAAGAATCTTGATGTGGTCCCTTATTCCGTTCACAGAATCCAATCCCTTACGTCGTTCCGTTGTGATGATCAGTTGGCCGACATTTTAATGGCAATCCCAACCGCCTCAGAGATTAAGCTAGCTCTTTTCGGGTTACCCAAGGGGAAATCTCCCGGTCCGGATGGTCTTTCGGCAGAATTTTTTACCTCTACTTGGGATATCATAGGTTCTGACCTTGTAGCAGGTGTCAGGGAATTCTTCGTCACCAGTACCCTCCCTCGGTCTCTCAATGCCACCACGATTGCCCTTATTCCTAAGAGAGCAGGGGCTGAGAATTTATCGGACTTTAGGCCAATCTCTTGTTGTTCTACAGTTTATAAGGTCATTGCTACTCTTATTGCTGCCCGGATTCGGTTGTTTCTTAGCGATGTGGTTCAAGGAAACCAGGTTGAGTTTATTTTCGGTCGGCTTTTGTGTGAAAACGTTCTCTTGGCGTCGGAGCTTGTTGTTGACTTCCATAAGGAAGGCCCTATTTCCCGAGGTTGTTTTCAGGTTGACTTGGCAAAGGCCTACGACAAACTCAGTTGGGATTTCCATCTTAATGTTCTTCTAGCTCTAGATCTTCCCCTCAGGTTCATCAGCTGGATTCGAGCTTGTGTCACTTCTACTTACTTCTCTATCTCGGTTAACGGCGAACTTGCGGGGTTTTTTCCCGGGAAGAAAGGGCTTAGACAAGGCGACCCCATGTCTTCCGCGTTATTTGTCCTCTCCATGGATATTCTCTCAAAAGAGCTTGACAAGGCTGCTGTATCGGGTCGGTTTCGTTGTCATCCATTGTGTCTTAACCCCCTCGTCACTCGTTTGAGTTTTGCTGACGACCTTCTCATCTTCTTTGATGGTCAAGAGACATCTTTGGAATTCATCATGGATGCGCTGGAAATTTTTCGCATTGGCTCTGGCCTCAAGCTTAACGAATCCAAGTCTATGTTATTCCTCGATGGCAATAATCAGCCTAGGACGGCTATCTTGGCTGCCAGATTTGGTGTCTCAAACGGATCTCTCCCAGTGCGTTATCTTGGTCTTCCTCTTCTCCCAAAGAAAATGGGACCCCTGGACTACCAACCGCTATTAGACAAGATTCGAGCTCGGTTCACCTCGTGGCAGTCTAGATTATTATCCTTTGCGGGGCGGACTCAGCTCATCCAGTCGGTTATTTTCAGCATGGTGAACTTTTGGATTACTGTTTTTCCACTTCCAAAGAAATGTCTAAGGAAGATTGAATCTATGTGTGCTGCCTTTCTCTGGAAAGGTCTCCCGGAAGCTTCCTCAGGTCATAAGGTCTCGTGGAAGACCGTTTGTTCCCCAAAAGCTCATGGTGGACTTGGTTTTCGCCGTCTCGAACCGTGGAACAAGATTTTCTCGCTCAGGCTGATTTGGTTGCTTTTTACCAAAGGCGGATCGCTTTGGGTATCATGGATTAAAGTTAATCTTATTAGAGGAAGGATTTTTTGGGAATTGACCTCTCGAACCGAAGGTAGCTGGATTTGGCGTCAGATATTGAAGCTAAAAGAGCTAGCCAGATCCTTCTTGGTTCCTCAGATTGGAGATGGGCGCTCCCTCCTTTTTTGGTTTGATAATTGGAGTTCCTTGGGCCCTCTTCAATCCATTACTGGCTCCAATGGCCCAAGAGTTCTAGGTATTCCGAGGAGAGCAACCATTGATCAAGCGTTCTTAGTCTCGAATTGGAGATCAAACTCAAGGCGTCACCCGCTTTGTTTGTTGATGCAGCAGTGCATCCCTACTCTTCCGGAGCTCCGTTTTGGCGTCCCCGATCACTATCTTTGGCAATGCCCGAGTGACTTATCTCCGGGTCAATTTTCCTCCTCAAATACCTGGGACACTCTTGCCCCTTCGGGTCAGCTGGTGTGGTGGAAAGATGTTGTTTGGTTTCCTCAGCGGATTCCCAAACACGCGTTTATCCTTTGGTTAGTCATGCTCCGTCGCTTACCTACCAGGGACAAGTTGCTGAGTTGGGGTCTCGTTGTTCCGTCGATGTGTGTCTTATGTGGCTCGAGCGATGAAACGGCTGATCATCTCTTCCTCGCGTGTCCCTTCGTTCAACAGGTTTGGAGAATCTTCTTCCATCGAGATTCCCCCTCCCATCCTCATGATTTTTCCTCCGTCGTTCGATGGATGCGCAGTTCTTCTCTTCGTCCAAACCTGAAGATTATCTTCTCCCTTATCCTCCACGCGGTTGTATATATGACTTGGCGAGAACGCAACTCGCGGATTCATGGATCTACCTTTAGATCAGCCATTGACATTGCTCTCGAAATTCAATCCGTGTTACGTTGTAAATTGGTTGGTCTTGGCAATTGTATTGAAGTTTCATCAGGACCTACTCTTTTGGAAACGTGGTTTCAGGTTGTTCAGCGTTAGCCCCCGCCTTCGCCTACCTTCAGGTTATGAGCTCGCCTCCTCCTGCTGCTCCTCCTTTCTCAGCGCAAGGGATCACTTAACAATAGGGGTGTTCTAAACCACCTTTTGTTTTATGATCCTTTGTGCAGTCCCGTTTGTAAGTATCTCTGATTTCCTATTCGCTTCGATTATTTAGACAAATCGGGTGTTATAAACCCCCATTTGTTTGAAGAGTCGTTCGAGTATGTGTTGGCTTCGTTGATTTGCTTTCATACCCATTTTAGTTAATTGATCAGATAGAGTGTCCTAGACCTCTATTTGCGATTTTGGCTTTTGTGGCTTCTGCTCCTTTTCAGGTCTTCTGTCTTCTCCGACTTCTTCTCCTAAGCCGATTTAAATGTCCTAGACTTCATATTGTGTTGTGGGGTTGGGTCTCTCGACGTCCATGGCGTATTCTTCTTCATGCCGCTCTCGGCCCCGCCTCTGCTGCTTCCATGTTGGCTTCTCTCGAACATGTTCGTTATCGTTTCAGTTCGCTCCCAGAGGTGTCTCTCCGTTCGATTCCCCTGCTTCATTGTTCTAATATGTTATCTTCTTCTTATTAGAAGTCTTTCTGATTTGCGGCCTCTGTTTTGGTTCCTCCTTTCTCCTCCCTTTGTGTATCTCTGTTATGTTGTTACAATCTCGTCTGGATTTGGACTATTATATTTATATATTTTTNTTAAATCTGGGGGCTTTCGTCTGATTTCCATGAACCGAATGTTTTCTTATTTAATCTCCTATGGATCATTTCTTACATATTATTTGACACGTTAGAAAAGAGAGTATACAAAATTTTGTTTATGTATGATCAACAAAACGATTTTAGATTTTTTTTTTTGTTTTTAAATACATTTTCTTTGTAAATTATAACTCCAAATGTAATTATACTATTATAATAATAAAACTATTAGAGAATATTATTTTACATATAGGTAGTTGGAATAGACCTTAAACAATATATAAAAAAGATGGATCAAGTAATTTATTCCAATTGATTTTGAATTGTAAGTTTATAGAACTTAATATCAAAGCTCGATCCAGAAACAAAAACTCGATTCATTATCATTGTGAACTAAAACAGATCCATCAATTATTGTCTAAAGTTCTGAGATTTATGACCAGAATAACCAATATCTCGAGGAAATATATTAGGAAATATAATTCCATTAGAAAAAGTTTTAAACAATATATAATAGATATAAATCAATCTACTCATAATCGTCTGCCTCGCATCATGCTGTATATGATTCAACAGGAATCACATAAGAATAGATTATTCTTGAAAATCCATACTTTTTCAAACCATTACTAATTAATTTTAAGTTAAAATACCATAAAACTTAACAAAACCATCTAGTTTGCTAAATTGTATCCCGTTTGATAGGGAAACTTACAATTTCTAGCATATGCATACATGTAGAAATCTTCTATAAACTTTAAGCACTGACTCTTTTTTCTCATCTTCATCTACCGTACAGTGATCTTATTTAGGTTTTAACGACATCATTTATACATTTCTTTATAATTGATTTGATAATTAAATGTTATCTCTGCGAGACAAACATCTAGCTAGTATCCTATGTTACGAATAGCAAAAAGGTATTACATTACTCTATTTCTAAAAGTTAAGTATTTAGTTTCAACTAAATCTCCCAGTTGAAAAATGCAGGTAGATGTCTATGTAGAAAGTACTTTATATGAACGATGCAATTAGGTGTTATTTGTTTTTAAAGATTTATTTAGGTAATGTATTTTGAAGCATCTAAAAATGTATTTAAATATATCTACTTTTGTTTATACATTTTATATATGTATCTCGATGTAAGTTATTTTAATAATATTTTTGTGATCTAATTTATAACATTTTGTCAAAATTCTAAATTATATTTTAAATTATAAAAATGTTAATTTATAAAATTATAAAAATGTTAATTTATAAAACTATAAATTACAATTTCATGAGTAGTTAATATTAATAAATTGTTTTTAATAAAATTTTAGAAAATTAATTAAAAACGTAATGCAAAATCACTTTTTTCCAAAAAACACGAAATCACGTGTTTCCGAAAAACACAAAATCACATTTTCAGAAAACACGAAATCATATTATCAGAAAAACACGTAATTACGTTTGTCAGAAAAAATCATATTACAGTTTTCTCGAAAAACATAAAATCACATATCCCGGTTATCTCAAAAAACCATGGAATTACGTTTTGGTAAACACACAAATTACTTTATTTTTCCTGAAAAACACAAAATCACTTTATATTTCAGGAAAAACACAAAATCACTTTATTTCTGGAAAAACAATCACATTTTTTCTTGGAAAACCCGAGTCCGAAACAATACATAATTCCATGTTTTCCTAAAAATGTGGTTTCGTGCTTTTCCATATAAAACGTTATTTTGTGTTTATCTCGAGTTTTTTCCGAAAAATATGGTTTCATGTTTTCTGAAAAAACATGATTTTGTATTTTCTCGAAAAATGTGATTTCGTGTCTTACTCGAAAACATGATTCCGTGATTTTCGGAAAAATGTGGCTACATGATTTTCCAGAAAAACATTATTCTATGTTTTTGGATAAAAATGATTATATGTTTTCGAAAAATCGTGATTCTGTAGGTTTCGGGAAAAACGTAATTTCGTGTTTTCTAAAAAAACATCATTATGTATTTTTTGAAAAATGTGATTCCATATTTTTATGAAAAAATGTTATTGTGTTTTACGGAAAAACGTAATTCTGTGTTTTTCGAAAAAACATGTTTTTTTTTCCGGAAAAATATATTTCTTTTTTTTATAGAAAATATGTTTCTCTGTTTTCCTAAAACGCATGATTATTTTTTTCTAGAAAATGTGATTTTGTATTTTTCTTAAAAAAACAAATTCATACATGTATTTTTAAAATTCATTGAGATGGATTTTTAAATTTTATCTAAATTTTAAAACTGAACCGTTTGAATGATAGTGTTTTAATACTAAACTGACGTTAATTTATATCTTTACCAAGCAAGAACTATTTTAATCAAGTTTTAGATAGTTGAGAAGGGCATTTGGCTCAAACGGTAGTGTTGTGTATGCACCTTCTCACCAGGTAAGAGTTTCGATTCTCCGTGAAAACGTTGCTCCTTCTCCCATTATGGGAGTATTTGATTATTGGGTCGATCTGTTGTGGCCCATACAAGTGATAAAAAAATCAAGTTTTAGATAGTTAGAATATAATGAGAGAGATTGGAGGTATTTATTATTTTAAAAATATATATGGAGAGAGAAGAGTCGATTTAACCTATAATATGATTTTATAAAATGAGAAAGAAATAATGACGAAAGGTCGATTTTGAGGAGGTTGATAAAAGTCGATATGTCTTCTATTGTTTCATCTAGATTTTTTAATCTTTTTGAGCCGTTTGAAATTTTGAGAGTACGTCAAGCTAATGTAAAAGCATATGTCCCTTAATAATTTATTCACATTTTATCAAAAGAAAGAAAAAAAGAGTAACTGGTTATATCATATATGGATCGGACGCAAAAATTCCAACTAATAAACGATGTTTTATAGAAAGATTTGTGTGTTTTTGTTTTTGTTTTTGTTGCAAAAACACACTTACGAAGTGTAAACATACTAAGAAGGCTAAAGAGTTCTTTTAACAAGGGTTATATATGAATTTGATTGTTCGCGTTTAAATAAATATGTTTTGATAGATTTTTTTTTGACAAATTGTGGTCGCATTTAATTATAATCATGCCCAATTATAATAATGTCCAATAACGACCACTTTTAAAACACGAATATATATTCGTATAGTTTCAAATAAAACATTTAAATGTTAAAACATTCAAATCCACAAAAAAATCTGCAAAGTTATACAAATTTCATACCAGCACAAAGTCTTACCCGAGTTAAATCTAATTCTAAATCAACAAACACATCAAGATGAGCAGGTCGAGACATGAAGCACATACTCGTAAACCAAAGAACAAAACCTGCACAAAACATTAATATACTAGAAACAAATTATCTTAAAAACAAACAGATCAAGAAACATGCACAAAATATCTGAGATATGAACAAGTCGAGACATGCACAAAATTGAAATGAATTTTTCTCATATTGAAAATATATCTAGAAATTGAAATATATATTTTTTAATTTCAAAGAGAAAACAACGATTCTTAAAGAGGAAACTTGAGATCCAGATAGACAAAACAACAATTTCAAAGAGTTTTTTTCTTTCAAATTTTAACCTTTTTAGGACGACTCTAAACGAACTTCACCATTTTTATTCACGGATAAAATTGAATATCACGTCAACGACGTGTGTAGAAAACTTGAAAAAATCATCTTCATTTTGAAACTCTCTCTTCTCTCTCTTTCCTACAAGTCAAGTTTTTTTTTTCCATTTTCAGACCTAGGGTTGGTTTTTGAGCAGCTCCGCCGCCGGTATGGCCGCCCCTCCGCCATCGGTTGAGGTGCTCCCGCTGGAGCTGGATCCAGTCTCCGCCGCATCTCCGTCAGCCTCCTTGGCTCCTCTTTCTTCTTCCTCCTTCGCCTCTCTCTCCTCCTCTGCGCATTGCTCTCTTAACTCCGCTGTGGGCCCATCTCCGGCGCTTTTTCTCCGGCCGTCGCCTCTCATGCCCTCCCCTCGGCCACAGAGTACCGACAAAAAGCTAAGGTTAATTAGCTCAAGCTTGGGGATCAGAAGAACAAATTCTTCCACAGAGTAGCTGAGGCTCATGCTTCCCGGAACGCTATACGTCAGATTCATTGTAGTGATGGGAGGATCCTTCATAGAGTGGAAGACATTGAGGTTGAGGCGGTTAGGTACTTTGAGGATAATCTCAAGGCCCCTGCTCAGGATTTCTCGGTCCCAGATATTCAGTTTCTCTAAAATCTTCTCGGATTTCAGCTCTGAGGAAGACAAAGCTTGTCTGGTTAGCTATGTCTCTACTGAGGAGATCCACTCCACTCTCTTCTCCATGCCCAATAATAAGGCTCCTGGTCCTGATGGGTTCACTCCAGAGTTCTACAAGGCTGTCTGGCCTATCGTAGGAGATGATTTTGTGATTGCTATCCAAGCTTTTTTTGCCACTGGGTATCTTCCTAAGGGAGTCAACACCACCATCCTCGCGCTCATCCCCAAAACCATAGACTCGTCTTATATGAAGGATTACAGGCCTATCTCTTGCTGTAACATTTTGTACAAGGTTATCTCCAAGATCCTCACCAGCCGGTTGAAGACTATCCTCCCCGAGGCCATAGCGCTTAATCAGTCTGCTTTTGTGCAGAATAGGCTTCTTATCGAAAACGTTCTTCTTGCTTCTGAACTTGTGTCTGGTTACCACCGAGAAAACATCTCTTCAAGGAACGCTCTGAAGGTGGATATTTCTAAGGCTTTTGACTGCCACTCTTCATGCCATGGGCCTCCCTTTGCAATTCATCCAGTGGGTTTCTTGTTGTGTTGAGACTGCTTCTTTCTCGGTCCAGGTTAACGGTAATCTTTGTGGCCTCTTCTAGAGTTCTAGAGGTCTTCGTCAGGGTTTCTCCCTTTCTCCCTACCTTTTCGCCATCAGTATGTACGTGCTCTCAAAGCTCATTGACAAGGCTGTCACTGAGGGAAGAATTGGTTATCACCCACGTTGCAAAANGCAAAGCCATTTCCCTCACTCATCTTTGCTTTGCGGACGACATCCTTGTCTTTGCTGATGGTAAGCGTCATTCCATCCAAGGTATTGTGGAGGTATTTGAGCACTTTGCTAGGATCTCCGGGAGCAGACTTAGCTTGGAGAAGACGACTCTCTATCTTGCTGGTGTATCCTCTGCTACTCGTGCCCAGATTGGCACGCTTTTCCCTTATGTGGTCGCTGAGCTTCCTGTGAGGTAGCTTGGCCTTCCCCTTACCTCCAAGAAGCTCACCATTCGGGACTGTGCTGCCCTCTTGGATAAGATTAGGAGCAGGATTCAGAGTTGGTCTTCCCGCATGCTCTCGTTTGCTGGCCGCTGGCAGCTTATCTCCTCGGTTCTCACTGGTATCACTCAGTTTTGGTGCTCTATGTTCCACGTTGCATGCGTGAGGTAGACCGCCTTTGCTCGACTTTTCTTTGGTCGGGGCCTAGCCTCAACTCTTCTAAGGCCAAGGTTGCTTGGACAGATGTTTGCTTGCCCCGTCAAAAAGGGGTTTGGGTCTTCGTTCTCTTCGGGATGTCAACACGGTCTTTGGTCTCAGACTTGTTTGGCGCTTGTTGTCTTCTGCTCCGTCTCTCTGGGTTAACTGGATTAAGCGCTTCATGATTAAAGCTGGTTCTTACTGCACAGCTAAGCAGGGTTCTGGCTCTTGGATGTGGCGCAAGCTGCTCAAGCTTCGCCCTCTTGCGATTAAATTCACTCGGTGGGACATCGGTCCGGGTTCTTCCATCTCCTTCTGGTATGATCACTGGTCTGATTTGGGCCCTCTTGATCTTCTCACTGGTGAGGGTAGTGCTATCACCTTGGGTATCCCTCTCAGAGCCTCCATTCAGACTGCTCTCGCTCGTCTGAGGCTCTCCATGACACAGTCTACTCAGCGCTCTCCGGTCCTCCGTCTGATTGAAGATACCCTCATTTCTCTCTCAACATCTGCTCGACCCTCCACTGACATCCTTCTTTGGCAGCAATCCCCTCATCAGTTTGGTCATCATTTCAGTGCTAAGCACACTTGGGCTTCCATCCGCCTCCCGGGCACTCCGGTGGCCTGGCATCTTACCATCTGGTTCTCTGGAGCTATCCCTAAGCATGCTTTCATCTCCTGGTTGGCTACTCGGGATAGACTTGGCACTGCCATCCGCACATCGGCTTGGTCAACCGGTGTTTCCTCTCTATGCACCTTTGGTTGTCCTTGTGATGAGACTCGTGATCACCTGTTCTTTACGTGCTCTTACTCTTTGCAGGTTTGGACTCCGCTAGCTATGACTCTTCTAGGCCGCCTCTTCTCCACGAGATGGTGTGATCTTCTACGTAGGCTCTCCTCGGGATGCCCCACTCCTGATGTGACATTCCTCTCTCGCATCACCTTCCAAGCTGTCATCTATTTCATTTGGCAGGAGAGAAACTCCAGACTTCACGGCGGTCCCTCTATCTCTCCACTCAGCTGGTTAAGCATATCTCCACTCTGATTTGACAGAGGATTCTCTCCTTGGGGCAGGACCGCAAGGATAGTCTTCTCAACTCTGGGTCTCTACCAGATTTTCAGGCAGCAGAGGGTCTATGTGACAGTTGTGCTCTTTTTCTTAGTCATATATTGTCCCATTGGGTTTTCCTGATTAAGGTTATTGATGAGGCTTATATCACATAGTCCCCCCTTATCCTCCCCTCTGTTGCTTTCATCCCCCTCCATGGGCCCCTTCCCTTTCGCCTTTCCTCGTCTTCTCTCTATATTTTTCTCACTAGGTTATCTCTCTTCATCTGTTTCTGTCTTCTTTGCTTTATTTGGTCTTGTATGAGGTTTGGACTGTCCATCCCTTGTATAAACTGTCTTTTTTTGTTGGTTATATATTTTACATTTCAAAAAAAAAAAAAAATTAAACATCACTACTTTTAACCGCGAACAAAAAATGAATTAATACATAGTAACCAAATTAATTCGAACACGGACAACCATCCAATTAACATCAATATTGCTAACTTCTAAGGAACGGTCTTGCTCAAGTCAAATTAGACTTTAGTCGAAACTAATACTCACTCCGTTCCTCAATAGATGATATTTTAGGTTNCAAAAATTTAAAGCTAAAATCCATTAATACTATGCAGTATGGTTTTTGATTGGTTAAAATAGATGAAATTAATGAGATTTGTATGAAAAAGAGATAAACTAAATGATATTTTTGTGTTTTATTAATTAGCGTGAAAAATTCTAAAACATCAAATAATAAGGAACGGAGGGAGTATTCTGCTACAAAATTATTGATTTAGACTTATGTCTAGTTTGCCAAACAAACCGATAATTTTGAGGAGAATGAGTTTTGTTGGTTCCCAAATTAAGAGTAACCAATTAAATTGTAAAATAGATTTGGATTTTGTAACAACAATTAGTGGATGTCAGGTCATATGTCCCATCAATCAATCAAATATAAGATAGGAATTAAAATATACAAGCTAGAGGAGGAAAGAGCTTAGCTAGTACAAGACATCCCCATAAAATAACATACAATTCTTTCGAATGAGCTTTTTCGCATGTAAAGCTTAGCTTTATACTTTGTATGAATGCTTACAATACATAAAACATATTTATATATAAAAGAAAGGAGGCTAATGTGGAGAGATATGTGATTTGAGAAGCAGAGAAAAGTGAGTGGAAGAATCTGATAATGGAGATTTATATATAAAGAGAAGAAGGTGGTATATATGAGTTTGGTTACAACTTCAAAGAAGAAAAAGAGAAACCAAAGAGTAAGTGGGAAACCTCGAAGCTAGTTCAAACTAGTGGGAGGTCGTCCACGTTCTAAGTTTGTCAAATCCAAATTCAAACACAAACGTTAAATCATCAAATTGAGAAAGATCCGATAAAAGATGGCTCGTGGAAAGATTCAGTTGAAGAAGATCGAGAATCCGGTTCATAGACAAGTAACGTTTTGCAAGAGAAGAACCGGTCTTCTCAAGAAAGCTAAGGAGCTTTCTGTGCTCTGCGACGCTGAGATTGGTGTTATGATTTTCTCTCCTCAAGGCAAGCTTTTTGAGCTCGCTACCAAAGGGTATTTATACATAGTGTTCATATTTGTATTAGCGTCTTTAAAATAAAATCTTATATGGAATTTGATTATGAAAAATAAAACAAGAACAATGGAGGGAATAATTGAAAAGTACAAGAAATGCAATGGTGGTGCTCCTGGTTCTTCTTCTGCTACTTTTACTGCTCAAGAACGACTTCAACCTCCAAATCTTGTACGTTTTTCTCTTCTCTTCTCTTCCAATTTCATTCTTTATTTATTATTTACGTAAAATCGAATTGGTTTGTTTATGGAAAGTTTGAGTTGACTAAAACTAGTAGAAACTCAGTATTAATTCTTCTGGCTATCATTTTTTCCATATACAAAAAAAAGATCTATAAATTTCATATGCAAAATGATAACACGTGTTGACATGCAGAGCGAAAACTGTATAGTGGTCATTGTTAATTGATTTGAAATTAAAAATACTGAGGAAGTTAGGTAGGGCACCTGATTCCTATTCCTATTCCTATTCCTACATGTTTGAGTTGTTGAATGAAACATATTTAATGAATCTGTCGACTTCTGTGAGGTACTGATAATCTGTGAAATGAATTTAATAGTCTAAAATAGAAAATTAAGCAAAAAAAAAAAAAAAGAGTCAATTTTAATTACTGTTAAGAGTAAAAAAGATGCTTAGAGACTATATTTATAGCCATATATTATTACACTTTTAACATATTATTCAATCGAACGAACTGTAATCATGAATTATATAATCAGCATAGCCTTTTGATAAAGCTTTCCCAACGCTTTTCAATTATATTTTATATGTGTACGGACATGGTCACTTGTGAAGGCAATATAGCTCATGAAGAGCTTTTTTAATTGTGCAAAATAAAAAGAAACAATATATAGATTGATTTAGGGTGTCATCAAGAATAAAAATGATTTATATTTTCATTCATAAGAAGAAGGTTACATGATTTTTTTTTGTGTCTCAACATCATATTTATAAAATATTATAGAAAACCCTAGATATTATACACTTGGGTTTTTCCTTGGGGACTAACATCTCTTACAACTTATTTGGTATTTAACATCTTCAATTGTTTAAACATTGAAACAAAACCTTTTATTGTTTTGTCTAGGATCCGAAAGATGAGATCAACGTACTTAAGCGAGAGATTGAGATGCTTCAGAAAGGGATAAGGTATGTATAGAAATGAATTATTTACATACTCATCTGTGTATAATGCATACAAATCTGTGTGTAAATATATAATAATGAAAATGGGTTCAGGTTTATGTTTGGAGGAGGAGATGGAGAGATGAATCTTGAAGAACTTCTTTTGCTTGAGAAGCATCTTGTCTATTGGATTTCTCAGATTCGTTCTACTAAGGTATACAACTTATATCATGTGATGCTCTTCCTTGCTTCTTTGCCTTCATTGTGCTCTATGTCTTCTTGTAACTCAAAAAAAAAAAAAACAAAATATTGATAATAAAAGTTTATATGTAAAACTTGCAGATGGATGTTATGCTTCAAGAAATTCAGTCGTTGAGGAACAAGGTATATAATTAAGTACATAAATATCATTTTGTATTCATCTTAATTATAACAATTCATTAATAAGGTAAATTATAACATTCTTTAGTTGTTGTTTTTTTGTGTGTATGAATTGAAGGAAGGAGTCCTCAAAAATGCCAATAAGTATCTCCTCGAAAAGGTAACAAATTCAATATAACATTCTCATCTTAGTATATAAAATCTATCCAAATGTATCTTTTGAACCTTTTGTTGAGATATTTCGTCTAATGATTCATTTTGTTGGTGTTGTTGGTGAATGAATGCAGATAGAGGAGAACAACAATAGCATATTAGATGCTAACTTTGCAACTGTGGATACGAATTATTCTTATCCACTAACCATGCCAAGTGGAATATTTCAGTTCTAGACCAATAGGATCGACAATATTGGTAAGTATAATTAGTGTTGTTAAATCACACACGCATAATTATAATAAAATCCTTATCTGGAACTTTGCAAGGCAGTTGACAAAACTATCTGTATTTTTTTTCCTCTTGTTTTTCATTTGTTGGTGTGAAAACGAAATGACTACAAGTGTGGTGTGTATGTAAACTTCTTAATTTCTAGTTTCTATCTATGGTTTGAATTTATGGATTATTTTTGGTTTTACTGACGATAATTAGCTAGCCTCTTTTTTCAATATATTATTGTATTTACTTACATAATTACATTTTTGTATTTACTTACATTTTTGGTTTTAAGGTTTTTATCCCTAGATTAAAAATAATTTAAGTTCTAATCTTTTAAAAATAAACATCATTTATCATTTAACTATTCACAATTTTACTAATAAAAAATTAAACCGTAAAATATAAATTGTTATAAAAAGTAAAGAATGCAATTATTTTTTTAATTAAAATAGAAAATATCATTTAATATAAAACAACTTTTGTTTTATCAAAGCATCATCCGAGGAGTATAATTGTATAATTTAACGTCAATAAATTATAAATATAAATATAAATTTCTAAGTATAAGACCATTTACATTCATACTTCTTTATTAAGAACCCGTATCCCCTATATATTAATTCAGAAATATTTTTAAAGAATAACCTTACTTTCACGTGTTATTTACATGTATAACATGATGATGTGTCATCTTCATAATATTTTTTAGAAAATATTTGAAATAAGGTTTTGTTTACTAGAATAATT
>OVAO01000608.1:0-12532 GCA_900406285.1 Biscutella auriculata | reverse complement strand
CTGCTTTTCGGAAAAAAATGCGGGATTGCGGCTTTTCGGGAAAAACGTGGGATTGCGGCTTTTCGGGAAAAACGAGGGATTTCGACTTTTCGGGGAAAACGCGGGATTGCGGTTTTTGGGAAAAACGCGAGATTGCGGCTTTTCGGGAAAAACGCAAGATTGCGGTTTATCGGGAAAAACGCGGGATTCCTGCTTTTGGGGAAAATGCGGGATTGCGACTTTTCGGAAAAATGCGGGATTGCGGCTTTTTGGAAAAAAACATTGGATTTCGGCTCTTCAGGAAAAACGCAGGATTGCGGCTTTTCGGGAAAAACGCGGGATTGCGGTTTTTTGGGAAAACTGCGGGATTGTATCTTTTCGGTAAAAAAACGGGATTGCGGCTTTTCGGGAAAAATGTGGGATTGCGGCTTTTCGGGAAAAACGCGGGATTGCGGTTTTTTGGGAAAAATGCGGGATTGCGGCTTTTCGGGAAAAACGCGGGATTGCGGTTTTTTGGGAAAAATGCGGGATTGTGGCTTTTCGGGAAAAATGCGGGATTGTGGCTTTTCGGGAAAAATGCGGGATTGCAGTTTTTCGGGAAAAATGCGGGATTGCATCTATTCGGTAAAAATGCGGGATTGCAGCTTTTCGGGAAAAATCCGCAATCCCGCCTTTTTTCCGAAAAGCTGCAATCCCACGTTTTCCCGAAAAGCCGCAATCCTGCGTTTTTCCCAAAAACCACAATCCCGCGTTTTTCCCGAAAAGCCGCAATCCCGGATTTTTCCCGAAAAACCGCAATCCCGCATTTTTCCCAAAAAGCCGCAATCTCGGATTTTTCCCGAAAAACCACAATCTCGCATTTTCCCGAAAAGCCGTAATCCCGCATTTTTCCTAAAAAAACCGCAATCCCGCATTTTTCCAGAAAGCCGTAATCCCGGATTTTCCCGAAAAGCCGCAATCCCGCATTTTTCCCGAAAAGTCGCAATTTTTCCTAAAACGTATTTCGAATAATGAAATCGTAGTTTTCTAGAAAAAATGACTTTTTTGAAAGCCGTTGAATTATGTTTTTCCCGAAAACATAGAATCATTTTTTCCGAAAACGTGAAATCACTTTTTCGTGTTTAATGAAAAATTGAATTTATAGCAACTAGATGCAAATACAAAAACGAACAACATATGATATAACATCCAGATGCAACATCCAGATGTTGGATACATATACAAAAACGAACAACATCTAGATGCAGCATCTAGATGCAGCATCCAGATGCTGGATGCAGATGCAGAAACGAACAGGACCTATATACAAAAAAAAAAGTGAATAAAGGGAAACAAATCCTAAGAGAAAAAGTCCATCGAATGAGGGGAGGGACTGAGACAGAGAAAAAAGAGAAGGAGGACGGTACGCAGTTGACCTCGATAAAAACCTCAGATACGAAAATCTAGTAGGAAAAACACATCCAAGGAAAAAGTGTCTGATTACATACCTCCCTCCGTCTCAGTAAAAACGTGGCGAGTCTGAAGCCAAGCCATATATAGGTCGTCACCAATACCCCCGGGATGAGAGCGAGAGTAGTCTGTTCTGAATGCTACACTCCACCATCCTTGCCAGCATCAGGGGCGAAGAAGGGGGACTAGAGGAATGAAACTGTGTGTTCCGCTCCCGCTAAATGCGATAGAGTGAGGACTGAAACATCATCCTCGTATACGTTCTAGTTGTCAACAAAGGAAGCAAATGGCCCTAGATAGTGGTATAGTCCTTTTGCATTGAATTCTCAACCACCATATTCCAAACTTCAGAGGAGTACCTGCAAGTAAAAAACAAATGGTCTCGAATATCCGGAATCCTACACCCAAAGATGCATAAGGGAGAGCACCCAAACTAGACAAAAATCTGAGCAACGATAGATAACCGATCCAGAGCAGTAAGAAACAACTTGTGTATTTTTATTTAAATATGATGTGTTGAAAAGAATTAATGAATACATATGCCCTTAATAAAAAATTATATAATAATAACAATTTTCATCTAAAAATAGCAAAATCACTTCAATAAATGTATAATATCGATTACACAATTTATTTCTCCCAAAATAAGATATTATAGATTTGTTAAAAACAGATTCAAAGAGATCAACTTTTATCTGACATTACTTCATGTACACTAAGTAATCAACTAGACTTTATTCAATATATTACTTTATAATCTCATGAGTCAAACATAAAATCTATATGTATTTTTAAACTAGAATATTAATATTTCCAGAATACTCGATGTCGAAGTTGTACATAACTGATGAATTAAATGTTTCTTAAATCTTAGATATAATTACTCTTATACTATAAATAATTTGTATATGAATAAATAAAATTTTAAGTATAACTCTACTATATAAACATCATTTTTGTGCAATATGCAAACCTATCCCCACTAACTAATATTTTTACTTCATACATTTCAGGTACTATTAGATTCTTAATTTAAAATTCTTTGAATAAATTTAGGATGAAATGAATATATTTTTATCGTTTCAGATTTATTGTCTTTCAGTTTGGTTTGTTTCAGTTTTGTTTTTTCGATTCCAAATATTTTACTCAAACTAGTGTAGAATGTTAAAACATCAAATGCAAATTGTTTGGGTATATCAATAATTAAACAACAAATATTTGTTATTTAAGTTGATATCTATATAACCAGGATATGTAGTCTAGTAATTTGTGCTAGTGTTGTCACTGAGTTACTCAGGAACCAAGTCCTACATTAAAGTTGATGAGCTATATCAATTTTAGAACATGTCAGGTCTTAGAGCATCTCCAAAAGACATTCTATAACTTCAAATATGAAGTTTTTTGTTCTACAAAAAGAAATTTCAAAACTTCAAATTTGAAGTTTCATCTTTTTACTTACATTTTGGTCCTTTTAATTTAACATCATATTTCTAATTCTTAAATATTTTATTTTTTTAACATTTTTAGTCCTTAAAAGTTTTATATCTCTTAAATATTTCGAATTTATTTTATAAATTTAACTTTTACACATAAAATTAAATAAAAGCGTTAAAATAATGTGATACAATGTAGTAAAATCATTTTTTACACAATTGTTTTATATTAAATTTATGGAATAATGTATTAGTTTACTTGCAATTTAATATTTAATTATGTATTTATATGTAATATTTTATATTTTAGTGTTATATTTTATTAATTCATATTTTTGTAATATTTTAACATATGTGATCATGATTTATAAGAAAATTATGAATTTAACTTAATTATGATAAATATAAGGATCATATTATAAAATAGAAATACTTTTGAAGTTTTGTTTGAAATTTTGCTTTTGGAGAAGAACACCTCAAAACTTTAAATACGAAGTTTTTGAAACTCTAAAATAGAGTTCCTTTTTGGAGATAACTCTTAGGACATCTCCAAACGATAC
Source organism: Biscutella auriculata (assembly GCA_900406285.1). Classification (NCBI taxonomy): domain Eukaryota; kingdom Viridiplantae; phylum Streptophyta; class Magnoliopsida; order Brassicales; family Brassicaceae; genus Biscutella; species Biscutella auriculata. The sequence goes on along the minus strand of OVAO01000608.1, from coordinate 9,111 downwards.
CTGAAATCTTCAAATTTGAGGTATCATGCATTCCAAAAGATACCTCAAAACTTCAAAATTTGAGGTATCATGAAGTTGTTACTTGAAATTTGAGGTATCACCACCATGATACTTTAAATTTTGAGGTATGTACTTTTCCTTGCATTTTAGTCTTTAAATTTATTTATTATTCACAAATAATACTTTTAAGTTTTATATTAGTTATTTTAGTGACAAGACTTTTATGTTTTACTTTAAATATATATTAATTTTTACATAATATGTTTAGAAACATATTTAATAATATAATATTAAATTCGAAGAAACATTACAATACGACAAAATAAAAATATATAACACACTTAACATTCATACAAAAATACATAATACACAAATACTACAACAAAAAGAAAAAATTACAACATAGGGTCACGTAAATTTGATCTACCACCTCCAATATAATCATAATATTGTTCTAAATAGTTTGGTGTGACCGAATGCGAAGGTCCAAAGAAAAAATTGTTTGCGGCAAGACAAGAAATATGTCGAAAAGATGTTGAATGTGTCTTTGGAGTTCTACAATCCAAGTTTACAATTATTATTGAAAGAAAAAAGTGTTACATGATATAATGACAACTTGCATTATCATGCATAACATGATAGTTGATGACGAACATGAATTAAATGTACCCATACGAGATGCAAGATTAGCTCCTGAGCCAACTGTGGAAATGACAATGAACGAAAATATTCGATTTCAACAATTTCTAGCTCTTAATTAAGGGATAAAAAATAAATAGACTCATTTATCACTTTGAAATACATTGATCGAACATATATGAGCGCATTATGATAATAATGTTAATTAATTGCATATTATTTGAATTTTATTTAAGATGTTATTGATATATTTTTTAATAATTATATAATTTATTTCATAATGTAATATCTATTTATTAATAAATATTGTGTATAATAAATAAATGATAGATAATTTATATTTATTTTTAAATAGTATGATGTCAAATAATAAATAAATATATAGACAATACTCCAAAATACAAATTTTTGTATATGTGAAATTTGAGGTTTCAATCTATGGAGATGTCCTTAGTGTGGATAGTGCAAGTAAAAGTAAAACCATCGTGAGAGTGAGACCCACCTACCTCTTTACTTACTTTCTCAAACGAGAAGATATTTCCCGGGAAAATGACAAACGAGAAAATCCCCAGAAAAGAAGAGAAAACAATGAAAGCTATACACGAGACTCGCGCTTCCGTTCACGTGGCAGACAGTACAATTCTCGAAAACTCCATATTTTCTTCTCCCAATGTCCAAATTCACAAATACCCATTTTCATTGAGTGATAAAGAAGCTCACTTACAAATGAGAAAAGTGTAAGATTCGTACAAACTCCGATCGTTCAAGCAAAGGAGAGATGCTTAACTCATTTACTTCTTCTTCCTGTGATTCTATTTCTTCCAGTTTCCTTTACTCCTCCGGTAATGCCTTCTCCGGCTTTGTTCCAATGGGGTTAGTCAATAGCCCACTTGTCTCTTTCATTTTTTTCTTTCTTTGAAACTGTGATAACTTCTGATTCTTCATCCCTTTGTTACTCGTAGATTGAAATTGAGCAGGAAAGTGACTAAAGCTCCGATTTTTCGAGTTATCTCTCGAAGGGCACGTTTCTTTTCCGTAATCTCCGTTCTGGTTTCTAAGCTTTTACAGCGAATTATATGATCTACATTGTTTCATCGTAGGTAGATTAAGGATGTTTCAACACTTAAGGTCTCTTGTCGTCGTGCACAAGAACGAGTGGTTGAGGTAAATCCGTGAGTTTTAGACTTTAGTGATTCGAATTGTGAAGTTTTTCCTTTTCATGTCTACTTCTGTGTAATTTCTAGGAAGAAGCATCTCCAATGATTGGAACTAAAGAATCTTTCAAAGTTTCCTCTGGTGAGGTATCTCCTCTTGGTGTGTCTCAAATCGATAAAGGAATCAACTTTGCTTTGTTTTCTCAGAATGCTACTTCTGTCACGCTCTGCTTGTCACTTCCCAAGAGGTATTCATATGTTTATCTCCTTGTTAATTTCGTTCTGTATAATCCGTTAGTGCAACTAATATAAACAAAATTTGAAAGATGGGTTTAAATTTTCATTTGTGACAGGCTTATATCAATGAAAAACTTCTTGTAATGAGCAAGACTTTGTTGTCTAGTTAAATTGTGAAGTTTCTTTTATGATTTTTTGCTTGCTTAATTGTTTTGATGTTATTGTTTCTCTGGTGATTTATATTCCAGTGATAACGATGACTTGAATGATGATGGTATGATCGAGTTGGTTTTGGATCCCAGCATAAACAAGACTGGGGATACTTGGCACATTTGTGTCGAGGTAGTTTTATACGCTGAGGAATTCTTTGAAATAAAAATTTGTTAGGCTATCTTTTTGTCTTCTAACTATTTATGGCTGTGAAAAAAATTTCCTTTATAATAGGATTTGCCTCTCAGAAATGTGCTCTATGGTTACCGTGTTGATGGTCCTGGAGAATGGCAACACGGGCATCGGTTTGACAGTAGCATTGTGCTTCTGGATCCCTACGCTAAGCTAGTTAAGGGTCGCAGCTCTTTTGGAGATAGTTCCCAAAAGTTTGCTCAATTCTTTGGAACTTATGACTTTAAGAGCTCTACATTTGATTGGGGAGATGACTACAAGTTCCCTAACATACCGGAGGTAAAAAAATCACTTGTCTCCTTCAGCTACTGTTGCACGATTCTATTAATGAGCTATTTCTTGGACTATGTGCTTATGGAATTTTGTACCGTCTGGTTGCTATCTTGTAGAAGGATCTTGTCATTTATGAAATGAATGTTCGTGCTTTTACTGCTGATGAGTCCAGTGAGATGGATCCAGCTATTGGGGGAAGTTACCTTGGTGTCATTGAGAAGGTAAGCATTATTCTACCTCAAAAGTATGTTTAGATGCTGAAGTTACTGCACATCTATGCTTACATCTGATAAGCACAAGGCTAATAGCAAGAGATGTGTATAAAGCTTATTAACCATAAATATTGAGGATATGTTTCATCCACTTGTATGTTTATGCGTAATGCTTCTTTTACATCTCACATGTTTTCTTCTTCTCTTGAAAGATTCCACACCTTCTAGATCTGGGTATAAGTGCAGTGGAGTTATTGCCAGTCTTTGAGTTTGATGAACTCGAGCTTCAGAGGCGTCCTAATCCTAGAGATCACATGGTAAGCATGAATCGATAATTTGAGTGTCTAATACTTTTCTTTGCAGCTATAGATTCTCCCCTTTTTCAATCTATATTAAGTCAGTTGTTAATGAACGGGAATTCCAGTGCTTCCCCAAGCTGAAAAGAGTTTGTTTTGCTAGGTTAACACATGGGGTTACTCGACAGTTAACTTTTTTGCTCCAATGAGCCGTTATGCTAGTGGTGAGGGAGATCCTATTAAAGCTTCGAAAGAGTTTAAAGAAATGGTCAAAGCCTTACATTCTGCTGGTATAGAGGTAAACAATGCCCTTGTCTCGCCCCTTTACCTGAGAGCCTCAAGCTTCTTTTGGCCTATGAAGTGATAATTCTTTGAAAGTATTCATACAATGTTCCTCTTCAGGTCATTTTGGATGTAGTTTATAATCATACCAATGAAGCAGATGACAAATACCCTTATACCACTTCGTTTCGTGGGATAGACAATAAGGTGAGTCAATAAGAAAGAGTGGATCTCATATCAGTTTTTGTTTATTTTCTTAGCTTTTGAAATCTAACAATATGAAATCTGTCCGCAGATTTATTACATACTTGATCCAAACAAACAACTGCTTAACTTTTCTGGCTGTGGTAAATTTATTTTGAATCTTATTCCGGCTTGACTTTTGAAAATTCGGTACCTTCAACGAAAGCATTTTCTGTTTGCAGGAAATACTCTGAACTGTAACCATCCTGTAGTTATGGAACTAATACTAGACAGCTTAAGGCATTGGTATGAACAATATATATGTTCTTGAAAGGATACGTTCACGACTTCTCTCTGTCTCTTCACATAGTTAACTATTAGTGGTTCTTCTTTCTTCTCTTCACCTAACTGGCAGGGTCACTGAATATCACGTAGATGGTTTCCGATTTGATCTTGCAAGCGTGCTTTGCCGAGATATAGATGGATCTTCACTAGATGCTCCCCCACTCATAAGGGTAGGTTTTAAATGCATTGTCATTTTCAGTAAAAATGGTAGGAATGAGCTATGTTCATTTTGAAGTTTTCTTTTTGAATCAGGCAATAGCCAAGGACTCTGTTCTGTCAAGATGTAAAATAATTGCAGAGCCTTGGGATTGTGGAGGATTATATCTAGTTGGAAAGTTTCCAAATTGGGATAGGTAACAGCTTTTTTAGCTTCATAAGTAGCTGTTTTTTTAATCAACCACAAGTAGCTTTAAGTTGATGTAACTTGGTACATCAAATTTTGTGTTAACTACCTGATTTTTTTTTCCCAACTCAGGTGGGCTGAGTGGAATGGGATGTACAGAGATGATGTTAGAAGATTCATAAAGGTATACAAGATTGTCTATTAATAGTTGAGAATTATTGCAGAAATCACTCCTGTGACTGAGGGTTATTCCTGGTTAGCTATTTCGGTTTTTTGGACCATCATATTTTGAAAAGCTTCACCAAAAGTAACCAAACAAAAATTCTGGTCAACTTGGTTCAGTTTTCTGGTAATTTGGTTCGGGTACTGATTTTAGGGTAATTTCGGTTCTGTTTCATAAAATCAGGTATAGTATTTGGTATAGTATTTGGTTAGGAAAAAAACTCCCAGGGCTAGCAGAAACACTCTAATCTTCCAGATTTTTAGGGAGATAGTGGTATGAAAGGAAGCTTTGCTACTCGTGTTTCAGGATCTTCAGATCTTTACAAGGTAAGATTCATTCAAATTATTAGTATTTATTTTGGTATAAAATCTGGAATGTTTTTCGTATAGATGATATTGTTACGTCTCCTCTCTTTCTGTTTACAAGGTTAACCAAAGGAAGCCTTACCACAGTGTAAATTTTGTGATTGCGCATGATGGATTCACACTGCGAGATCTTGTAACATACAACTTTAAGGTACGTTACATTTCCAATGTATTGGTTTTTGCAGCCTGGGATGAGTCTGTGCTTAACCTACATTTCTTCTGTGTTTTTAGCACAATGAGGCTAATGGGGAAGGAGGAAATGATGGGTGTAATGACAATTATACCTGGAACTGTGGTTTTGAAGGTAAAATATAGAACCTCGGTTCGAAAACATTTAGGGGGTTTGGTTTTGGATGGGTCCTCTCAGTTTCAAATAGCAATTCAAACAAAATCGGTTCTGTTTGGTTTGAATATCTCTTAGTTTTGGATCGGGCTTTCAGATTGGTACGGGTAGTAAAACTAATAACTGTCAAGGAACCAATATATTTATCGCACTGGAACGGTTTTGTTGTATTGATTTGCATCTCAATATTTTTGGAATCACATTTTTTCTGAAAACATTTTTTTTTTGGTAAAAAAGCTTTCAGGAAAAATGACTTTCAAGGGAAAACAACTTTTCGGGGAAAACGAATTTTCGGAAAAAAACCTTTTCAGGGAAAATGATTTTTTGGGAAAACGACTTTTCGGAAAAACGACTTTTCGGAAAAACAACTTTTCGGAAAAACGGCTTTTCAGAGAAAAGCGACTGTTCACAAAAACGACTATTACAAAAAACGGGTTTTCAAGGAAACAACTTTTCGGGAAAACTATTTTTAAGGGAAAACGACTTTTCGAAAGAATCGGGAAAAGCAGTTTTTTGGTAAAGGGCATAGTGGGAAAATCGACTTTTCGGAAAAACGGTTTTTCCTATAGAGAGCTTTTTCAGAAAAGCGGTTTTTCGTAAATAGCGGCTTTTGAGAAAAAGCGATTTTTCGGAAAAAAGCTTTCTGAGAGAGCTATTCAGAAAAAGCGGCTATTCGGGAAAATCGATTTTTCAGAAAACTGGCTTTTTGGCGACTTTTAAGAAAAACGTGGGAAAATTGCAAAATTACAGGTTTTCGAGGACAGGGAGGTTTAGAAAAAATGGCTTTTAAGTAAAACAACATTTTTGGAAGGCGGTTTGTCGGAAAACGGCTTTTTGGAAAAAAAAACAGCTTTCTGAAAACGCGAGTTTTGAAAAAAACGGCTTTTCGGGAAAAAACGGTTTTTCGGAAAACAACATTTCGAAAAAACTGGTTATTCGAAAAACGGTTATTCGGGAAAAGCGACAATTCGAAACATAGCTTTTCGTAAAAAAGCAATTATTCGGAAAAACTGCTATTCGGGAAAACTGGCTATACCAAAAATGCAGCTATTCGAAAAAAGCGCAGTTTAAAAAAGAAAAGTTGGAATCTCGGGCTTTCGGGAAAAACGTGGAATCTTTAGTTTTTCAGGAAAATGCAGAATCTCTTTTTTTCGAGAAAATACGAAATCCTAGTTTTAAAAATAAAATGCAGAATCTCACTTTCTTGAAAAAATGCCGAATCATAGTTTTTGGGAAAAAAATACAGAATCATATTTTTTCGAAAAACGTAAAATCATGTTTTTCGATAAACTTGAATTACATTAACAACATATGAATGTTGTTAAATGTATGAAATGAACAAAACATTTGAATGTATCATCCAGACATTAGATACAATACAAAATTGAACATGACCTTAATAATTTTGGATATGCCAGTCTAAAAGTAACTAATATTTTCATAAATTTATAATTGGAATTTTGAATTTTGGGCTATCTCAAACCCAAATATAACGAATATTTTTGGCTAAATAATTATATTTCGGATAGTTATTCTGGACTCGGTTCGGGTCTTGTTCTGGTTTGATTTAGGATCCAATAAGTTCTTTTCATCTGTTTTGGTTTGATACCTCTTGGTTTGGTTCCGGTTATTTTATCAAGTCCTAATTTAAGAAACGACGGTTATAATTTCTGATCGTATGCTATGTTTCTTGACAGGGGAAACTGATGATGCTCACATAAAATCTTTACGTACTCGGCAAATGAAGAATTTTCATTTGGCTTTGATGATTTCTCAGGTACGTATTGCCAAACATACACCTGTTTGATTATACTGTTCAGAGATCCAAAAATCCGAATGAGACACGAATGATCAGGGAACGCCAATGATGCTAATGGGAGATGAATATGGACATACTCGTTATGGTAATAACAACAGCTACGGTCATGATTCTTCTCTCAACAATTTCCAATGGAATGAGGCAAGTCTTTTTACGTTTTCACGCTTACTACGAATTTCTCCCATGAAACTCGAATCATATCACTTCTTTTTTTACATCCAGCTCGACGCAAAGAAGCAGAACCTTTTCAGGTTTTTCTCAGAGATGATCAAGTTCAGACATTCACATCATGTACTCAAGCATGAAAATTTCCTCACAAAAGTAACTAACAACTTCCTTCTGCTTACATCTTTTTTCCTTGGGATTTGAAGTGCTATTCTAATGTCCAATGTTTGTGTTAAAAGGACCAAGTTACATGGCATGAAGATAATTGGCATAACCCTGAAAGCAAGTTCCTAGCTTTCACGTAAAGACACACAAGTCCCAAACTTCCTTTCCTTTAGTTTTTTTGTCTTATAATTTAACGCATTGATAAATGATTCTTGTTCTTGCAGCCTCCACGACGGTGTTAGTGGCTGTGACATCTATGCAGCATTTAACGCCCATGACTACTTTGTCAAGGCTCTGATTCCACAGCCACCGACCGGGAAACAATGGTTCCGTGTGGTCAGTCTCTTCTATCTTTCGTTCTTTCTTTTGGTTCTGTGATTTTGTGACCGACTCTGTTTGTCATTTTACCACAGGCTGACACAAACCTTGAGTCACCGGATGATTTTGTAAAGGAAGGTGTCGCTGGAGTGGCTGAAATCTACAATGTGGCTCCATTCTCTTCGATCCTTCTCGAGTCAAAGTAACAAAAATAAAACGAAAGCACAAGCAAAAACACTCATTGGTCTTCTTCCTCTCCCCACTCACCCGAACAGCTTCAAGCTTTCAACATAATAATGTACAATATAGGAAAATAAAATAAGGTGTATTAGTTATGAGGTAAAAGATCCAAGAGACGATTACATGTAAAAAAAGTATACCTAGTTTTCGAGCTGTGGCAACAATTATATTTCCCTTCTTTTATTTATGCTTCTCGTGGAAAGCATTGTTATTACATTTTCTTATTTTGCAGTAAGCAACCGTATTTAAAAGCTAGATATTTGACTTAAAATTAAATGACGATTACATCAAAGTTATACTTAATCAAAGTTATACTTAACTATACCCTACTGGGATTAGTTATGTCGAAATAGTTGTCCATTAGAATTTATTTTTTGTTGTTATGATGTTCTGCAATTATGAACGTGTCCATTAAGTGAATCTCTACAAGTGTTCAAGAACAAATACTTTAAAGATATATAAATTTGATTTAAATAAAAAAATTGAAACAAATTTAATTATATGTTTAACAAACTATTCAAAAGTTAAAACATTCAAATTTTCAAATTCACTATTTAAATCAAAAATATAAGAACGGGTTATAGATCATGTTTAGGCATAGAACCATCAAGAGATTATGTATCTTTTAGTATGACTAGAGATTAGTCTTCTTTTAAGGGAATGATTGAGGTAGATTATGGTGATTGGAGAATGAATTAGTTCTATTTTGATAATTCTTAGGCCTAAAATTAACATTGCATGAATGAATTGAGCATCACAATCCTGAACTTAATCACTTGAATCGATTGTCTGATCCATTTTCTTAGACTTTTATTATTGTTTTAATCTAAATCACTTTTGTTGACTTTTTCTATGCTACATTGACTTTTTGTTTCAAGTTTAATTTGTTCATTTGAGATTTTTAGTGATAGAATTGAATTTTATATTTACTTTGATCGGATTCTCAATAAAACTAATTGACTAAAACATCCCAATTTGGTTCGGATGACATAAGAACGCACAAATTTCAGTATCTATATTCTTTTATAATTTTTGGGTAATTTCTAAATCAATCTATACTATATAAAAGTTTTAGTTTGGGACTTCTTAGCTATGACACATAGACAA
>OVAO01000607.1:0-19759 GCA_900406285.1 Biscutella auriculata | reverse complement strand
TTATTCGATTTTTGGATCCAAATACCCAATCTGATTTTTTTAGGTGGGGGTATTGGATTAAAGAGTTTAACTGAATTAGAAAGAATTGGTAATTCCATCTAATTCTATTGTTATTCACCCTATTAGAATTTAAAAGAATTTAATTTCAAGTGTTATTGGATTGAAGATTTGTTGTCATTTGTCAAATTCTTTTAAATTCTCTTGTTATTCAATCCACTAGATTCTAAATTCTATTGGATGTTGGTGTTTTTCATTATTCTAATATAATCAAAAGTATTTTGATTTGAAAAAAAATTAATAGAATTGCAAATGAGTTGTAGTCATTGTGAATTATTAACTCTTTTGATATCTTTTTATTAGAATTCTCTATATTCTTTCAAAAAATTCTACAATATTTTTAATTCTATTATAAGAGAATTTATTTTATTTCTCTCAAATTCTCTCTTCCAATACCTCCCCCTTAGCTTAGTATTATGAATTTTTTTTTTTTTGATATTTGTTTGGTTTTCAGTTATTACCCAAACTGATATCTACAAATACTATTCATTCAATTTTTATGTTCTCAAATTCTCTCTTCCAANTATTTTATTTCTCTCAAATTCTCTCTTCCAATACCTCCCCCTTAGCTTAGTATTATGATTTTTTTTTTTTTTATATTTGTTTGGTTTTCGGTTATTACCCAAACCGATATCTACAAATACTATTCATTCAATTTTTATGTTTTTTCCTTTCTAATTAAAAAATAACACATGGAATTTTCTGCTATTTNGTTCTCAAATTCTCTCTTCCAATACCTACCACGTCCACCAAAATTTCTGCTATTTTAAAAAGTTAATACCAAAATCCTATGTTACCGGACGTGTACCTATGAGAAAGGAGGAGCCATTTTGCTACAATAAGCAAACATTGTAAGAGATGTTGCGTAAAAGGTTTATCAATGTGTTCATCATCCCCGATTAAGCTCTTTGAAGTGTGAGTTGATAATAATNGGTTTATCAATGTGTTCATCATCCCCGATTAAGCTCTTTGAAGTGTGAGTTGATAATACTACATTAAATAAAAGACCACACGGTACTATTACTATCATCGGAATAGTCGTAAGCAGAGTCTTCATTGGGTAACGTAAATGGGGCCAGTCGCATAAGACGCATCTATATAAATCTCTCTCTCTTCTCTCTCTCTCTCTCGTCTGAACCAACTTCCCCACAAAAAGAGAAAGATCACTAGTCCACGCTCATTATGACAGTCAAGGGGGAAAGCAACAATCCGACAAAAACTCATGTGTTGATCTTCCCATTCCCAGCGCAAGGCCACATGATCCCCCTCTTAGACTTAACCCACCGCCTCGCTCTACGCCGCGGCTCCCACTTAACCATCACCGTCGTAGTTACTCCTAAAAACCTTCACTTTCTCGCTCCTCTTATCTCCGCCGGACTTAACATTGAAACTCTTATCCTCCCTTTTCCCTCTCACCCTTCAATCCCTCCAGGCGTCGAAAACGTCCAAGACTTGCCTCCTTCCGGCTTCCCTTCCATGATACATGCGCTTGGTAGCCTCCACGCGCCGCTTCTCTCATGGATCAATTCTCACCATTCCCCTCCCGTAGCCATCGTCTCAGATTTCTTCCTTGGCTGGACTAACCGTCTCGGAATCCCTCGTTTCGATTTCTCCCCTTCTGCTGCTCTCACTTGCTGCATTCTCAATACCCTCTGGATCGAGATGCCCACCATGAAAAACGACGATGAGATCCTCGAGTTTCCGAAGATCCCGAATTTACCTAAATACCCCTGGTCTCAGATCTCCACGATCTACCGAAGTTACGTTCACGGGGACCCTGGCTGGGAATTCATAAGAGACTCGTTCAGAGATAACATGAGGAGTTGGGGACTCGTCGTGAACTCGTTCGCCGCCATGGAAGCGGTTTATCTCGAGCACCTTAAAAGAGAAATGGGCCATAGCCGAGTGTGGGCCGTTGGACCAATCCTCCCAATATCCGGAGGTAATAATCGTGGTGGCCCAACGTCGGTTCCGGTAGATCACGTGATGTCTTGGCTAGACGCACGTGCGGATGGTGACGTGGTGTACGTATGCTTTGGAAGTCAAACTATTTTGACCAAGGAGCAGACTCTTGCCCTCGCTTCCGGGCTTGAGAAAAGTGGTGTCCACTTCGTATGGGCCGTGAAAGAGCCCGTCGAGGAAGACTCGTCGCCTGGCAACATCCTGGACGGATTCGACGATCGTGTGGCTGGGAGAGGTCTTGTGATCAGAGGTTGGGCCCCACAAATGGCTGTGCTCCAGCACCGTGCCGTTGGCGCGTTTCTAACACACTGCGGTTGGAATTCCGTGGTGGAAGCGNGGCGCGTTGTAGCAGGCGTATTGATGCTGACGTGGCCGATGAGAGCAGACCAGTACACAGACGCGTCTCTGGTGGTGGACGAGTTGAAAGTGGGTGTGCGTGCCTGTGAAGGACCAGACACGGTGCCTGATCCAGACGCCTTAGCCCTAGTTTTTGCTGATTCCGTCAACGCAAAACAAACGGAGAAGATTGAAGCCGTTAAGCTGAGGAAAGCAGCTTTGGATGCTATCCATGAACGTGGGAGCTCGGTTGAGGATTTGGATGGATTCATCGAACATCTCGTTACTTTAGGACTAAACAAATGATTCAACCAAACAAAAATTCCAGTTAACGTGTAATGTTATAAATCCGCAATTTCTGAAGATTTGCATGTTGTAGGATGTGAGTGTGACATTGGCTGTATAATTTCGAGTGATAGTTTGAAAAACAGGATAAAATCTATTAGGCAAATGAAGCGGGTCAATTTGGGTCGTGTCTGGTCAAGTATAAAATCTGTTAAGACCCGAAATGAATGACGTTTGTTTTGTTTACTTATGTTTTCTTTGATTCTCACATATTTGCTTCCATCTCTCATATATCCACACAACAAAGAAATGGATCTCAAGGAGACGCCAGTGTATAAAGTGATGAAGCAGAAAGTTCGAACCCGGAAGATGTGCTCGACTCCAACCCAACAGAAGTGGCGCCAAGTTTGGAATAATTCAGACTTTTCAGTTCATTGTTTAAAAAAAAAAAAANAAAAAAAAAAAAAGACTGCATCTTTTGGGTCTGGGAAGTTTGAATGGCCATATTCGAAGTTGATCTTGAGCTTACCGTGTTCATATTTTTTACAAAATCAAAGCAAAATAGATTACTTAAGAAAAGGTGTTGTTTTTGTTAGTTAAAGTTTTCTGATTTCATTTGAAGAACCACAATCTTGTTTAGGAAACATACCATTGATCTCTTCTTTCAAAAATCTTAGGCAAAGTAATAAAGTCGAAACTGATACAGAGAGAAAACGCAATTGAGGAGAGAGACTTATCAAAAGCTATAAGCCAAGATGGTAGTTAAATGCAAACAGTGAGGAGGAGAGTGATGGCTAGAATCGCTGCAATTGCAAGGGTGGTTAGTTGAACCTCAGACTTGGAGCCCGAGGATCTCACACCATAACCTAATCCCATGAAACTGGTGGGTTTTGGTGTCGCTTGAGCCACTGGAGTCGCTGATAGAGTTAAACCGAAATCAGTAACACATTTTTATTGAGATGTTAAAACTGTTTTTTTTTTTTTTTTGGTTTTAGCAGATACTGAAAACTTTGGTCAAGTGACTTACCTGCGACACCAGACTTGTTCTTTGCACCTCGAGAGATTTGAGAACCATTTGAGGTAGAAGGTGGTGGAGCAACAGAGGAGGAATCGGTAGGTGCTTCTCCTCCTTCAAACCAAAACAGTTCTCATAAATTTCAACTTCCTCTCACAAACCGACTTCTTTGTTAATTGTGTNACATAAAGTTTACTTACCAGGGGGTGAGGAGGAGGAGGAGGAGCAAGAGGATGAATTGGCTGGAATGTTGCAAAGAGGAGGCAATTGTAGAGCAAGAGTTTGATTAATTGGAAAAGCAGGGGACAATGTAGAAGTGTTGTTGAGGAAGAGACAGAGACAGGTTGGCTCTTGGCTATAGATCTGGTTTAAACTGTCACAGCAGGGCTGAGCCGGAAACTGGACAAAGCCTTGCACATATGGACCACATGGAGCCAATGAGAGAAGCCTGGAGGCACATGTGGTGCCTGGGACTTGAGCGAAAACCAGTTGGAGAAAGATTGGAGACAAGGAGATTAAGAGAGTGATTAAGAGAGTAGAAGAAGCCATTTTTTCTTGGGAGAACAATTTTCTTTCTACTTTGTGTTTGGAGAAAGTGGAGTTTGAGCATTTAAGGTGGGAATGAATTGGTTCGGTGTGTTGAACTGTGTACAGATATTGTTGTTGCACACATGATGTGTGTTTATGTTGCGAACACTTGAGTTCTCATGTCTGTGTCTGTTTGGTTGTTTTACTTCATTCATAAATTATGCTTATTGTTTCAAGTTGACTGAAGAAAAAGTTAACGGAGTGACGGTAACAATCTTTTTAATACTTGCGAAAAATAATAAAAATGAAATACATTGTTCAACAATGTCGTTGTAGTATAGTGGTAAGTATTCCCGCCTGTCACGCGGGTGACCNCCGGGTTCGATCCCCGGCAACGGCGATTTATTTTTTTCCCCTACCCTCTTATTTCAGTTTATTTAGATTAAGTCCCTACTTTTTAATTTATTTAGATTGAGTCCCTATTATTGTATTTTCTTTTTAATTAGTCCATCTTTTATATTCAGACATCTTCACGAATCACGAGCCGAGGTAAAGTGAATTCCAACAAATCGATCGCACTTTAATAGTTCTGTTTGTTCTGTTCTTAAACTCTCCAACGAAGATCCGGTAGAAAACCTCTCCGTTTCTCGCATTTTCTGCAGCCATGTATGGTTGGAGGTAGGTTTTCTTAACTCTCTCTGACTGTAAATTCAGCATTACTTCTTTACTTTTTCGCTTGAGCGTAAATTTCGTCAAGGTCTGATTTTTGTTTCCGGGGTATCTGTCGAACAGACGAAGTATCAGCTGTCGTAGTTGACTTCTAGCCTCCCACACTTGCAAAGCTGGTTACGCCGGAGAAGATGCTCCCAAAGCCGTTTTCCCCTCCGTAAGTTCTTACCTTCAATTCCTCTGTTTTCCATTTACTTTCCCGAACGACTGTTAAAATGCAAAACTTTTGCAATGGATCTTGTTTATTTCCTGAATGTAGGCTCTTTTAGTTTAGAGAATTCGAGAAATTTAGGTATTTGTTTGTTCCTTTGTTGATGTGTCCTAAGGTTGTTGGGGGCAATTGGTGCTGATAGATTCAAAGTTCTGATGTTATGTTCAACCCTTCGATAGTTCAGGTATAACTACAACTTGTGCCAAATTCAGTAAACTCGTCGTCACTACCAACATGTTATATCATGTTCCTCCTATTTTTTGTTTGTTGCATAGTCCCAGACGATTCCTGGAATGGAGAATTACACAGACATGCTTCCTTCGATTCCAGGGTTACCACGCATGGTACGAGTATCTTCTATACCTGTCAAACCTGTCCCATCGTTTTAGTTAAAGTAAATGAATTTCCTTTCTACAGGTCATAGAGAGTATTAGCAAATGTGATGTAGACATTCGCAAAGAGTTGTATAGTAGCATAATGGTAAAAACGAAAATCAAGTAAACGCTTTTTTTCCGCCTTAGTTGAATTTGTGAATTATATATCNCAAGTAAACGCTTTTTTTCCGCCTTAGTTGAATTTGTGAATTATATATGAATGCCATTCCTTTCTTCTCACTTAATGCAGCTGGGTGGTGGAACATCATCAATGCAACAGTTGAAAGAACGCCTGGAGAAGGACTTGCTAGAAGTATAACTCTCTCTCTCTCTCTTTTATAATCCTGGCTTGTAGAGTTGTAAGACGAGAGGGCTAAGATAATCCGTTGGCCTCTTTATTTTCCTCAATCAGCTCGAGTAAGACAACAGAGAGGAGATTCAGGTATGAACACAACGCTCTGGTGATGCTCATTTATGTTTTGAATAGATTTGAAAGTTTTGGTTAACGAAATGGTTCCATATGGGCAGTGTGTGGATAGGGGGAAGTATATTAGCATCACTAGGTTCATTCCAGCAAATGTGGTTCTCCAAGTCTGAGTAAGGAATCCATTGGATTGTTCTGTAGATCTCGACTCACACATAAACAGTTTCTGTCCTCTACTGACTCGGTTTCTTGGGTCTGTTGTGTACGTGACAGGTATGAAGAGCATGGAGCTTCTTAGTCATAGAGAGGAAATGCCCTTACAGCAAACTAAGCGACTGTGTTCTACTTGAAGTAGGCTTCTGAAAGTCCATTGTGTATTATATTTCGAGACAAGAAGATTAGGGCCTATGTAACTCTTGATATTTAGGCGAGTCTTTGCTTATATGCAAAGTTGACCCCCTTAAAAAAAAANAAAAAAAAAGAAAAAAAAGAGAGATATTTTCTCGTTGATCTAATTGGGTGTTGGATAAATTGACCTTTATCCATAAGTTGAATTAACTAACGTGTCGTATTTTAGTCACATTCGACATTATCCAATGATATGAGGCCACGTCCCACACTTCTCTTCTCTCTTCCTTACATTTGCTTCTTCTCGACGTTAATAATTGCTTTCGTGGCCCAACTTTATCGGATTCTCCCAATTGTTTTCTGAAAAATTGTTTTTGTTTTCAATTATCAAATCGCGGCTTCGGTTCTTGGTGGTCTCTGTGTGTTTTTACTTTTTGGATTTCGCAAGAAATTTCGATCGTGGTTTGGTCAAATTTCTCGAATCAACAAACCTTCGAGATTTCTATTCTGTTGGATAGGATTTTCCCTCTGTCGTATTCTGGGAAAGTTTGCAGATACATCACCGAATCAGATTATCTTCTTTTTTTTGTTACCATTTTCTGTTTTCTATTCCTTTTTCTAAATTCTGATTTCGTAGAAAAGTGATGCAACGGATCGTAGACAACGCTCTCGCTGTCACCAAGGAGTGAGTCTTTTCTCTCCCTTGAAGATGTCGATTCCATTTTGTATTTACTATTTGAAGCTCTCTAATGGCTTAAGTCGCGTAATTTATTGCAATGAAGCTCTCTAGTTTTTTATATTTGAATCTCTTTCTGTTGTCGCGTTGTGTTCTTGGTTTTGTCAAACAATTTTTTTTTTCCGTAGTATCTTTGTACTGTAGTTGTTGATGCTGGTGATTCAGTGATGTAATAACTCTTTGTTTTGGTTTGTCTTCTTTTAGGATGTTTTTCGGTTTCGCTGATGTTGTCTAACAAGCCTGAAATAACTATGCTTTTTTGTTATGTTTTGGCTTTTAGTGCAGATCAGTGAAAACTGTGACATACGAGTCTCTGAACAACGTTGCAAGATGCATTAATGGAGTATCAGCTCTTCTGTTAACCGTTCTGCCGGGGAAGGCTAAGATTCTTGAAGGTCTCCATGGCTGGGAACTCAGGCCAACGCTGCGCGGACCACGTTTACCACGGTGGATGCATAAGTAATATCCCTGACTCCTGTGGATCACTCATTCCTCTGTTACTAGTATATTGGCAAGCACTAATTTATTGAAATGTGCTAAATTTTCCTTAACTCTGTTCCAATTTCTTTGCAGTGGGGTCTCTTCTTTCAATCAGTTCATTCATGAGCTTTCTGTGGATTCTGATACTTCAAGCTTGGAGTATTCTTCTGGAGAAGACAGTGATGGTGCACTGCCTGCTTCACCATCATCTCAAAGCTCACGCTTCTCTTGGGCCAGCGTTTCTGCAAATCCTGAAGGCCACTGGACAGCGTGGATTACCTTCATCCTTTGGTGGTTGATATTTCCTCTACGGATCTTGCTATCTATACCACAATATTTTCTCCGTTTATTCTTTAAAACAAGTTCGGGAACTCCTATGAGCCCAAGAAGGCACCAACATTCATCTAGACCTCGTGTTAGTAAGACTAAGTCAAGCAAAGACCATGATGTTCCCAACCGAGCTACTGATAGAAGACGTGGAGTGGTTGAGGTTTGTGGATGCACTTGCAACTCGTTTATATTCCCTCTGGAAAGCATCTCACTGCTGTTCTATCATTTCTGTTATTTTAAATCTTTTTAAACGCTCGATTTCTTTTCAGGATCTTCATCTTGCTGTTGAGATCTGCATAGAAGCAATTTTTGATTTTTTTCACAAGGCTACACATCTTTTTCTTTCTCCATCAGAAGCTTTTGCAATATTGCTATCATGGTTCTCATCTCCCATTCACAGCACTAGAGAAAAACATCATGACGTTTCAGATGATGAAACTGTGCAGACTGCTACTTTGGGAGATACCAATCCATCTCCCACAGAAAGACCCTCACGCTTATACAATGCTATGAACACAGATACTCGAACATGTCAAGATGTTATAACAGAGCTAGGGTAGAGGAAGCTTAGATGTCTCGTGATTTTTTTTCCCTTCCTCAATTATATGGTATTTACTAAATATTTTCTCTCCTATTTTTAATAGGTATCCTTACGAAGCTATTCGTGTTGTTACATCTGACGGATATGTTCTTCTCCTGGAAAGGATACCAAGGTATAACTTGCTTGTTAGAAGATATTAAGCTCATGTGTGCATTCTTTCCATTTGTTGTCTTGCCGTCTTCCTGAACTGTGATCCTTGACTGCTTCTTGACTTTGCAGACGTGATGCAAGGAAAGCAGTTTTTTTGCAGCATGGGGTTTTGGATTCTTCAATGGGGTGAGTTTCATTGTCTAGTTCTTAGATGATACGTAAAAGTCGCAAATTTATTAAGCTGAAAAAGTGGAGGAAGAAATGTTTTCTATATCTACGTAGTATAAATTTCAAGGGCGTTTCTATGTTCTTGAATCCTGATTCTATGTTGAACAGAAATTTTCTTTTTGTAAGCTTTCTCCTCATACTTCGCATGTGTGTTTGATTGGCTCAAGACATAAGAATGGATTTGGGAAAATTTTGGCGAGATTAAGAGAGATACTGCTTTCTGCTTCAAGTTTAAAGTTTCTAAAAGCATCCAGCCTTCAATTTGGCCTTTCTTTCCCAGCTTCTTAAATATTTCAGTTTTTGATTTGGAATATCCTATAACTTATGAGATTTTGATCCTTACATGTTAGCCTATATACATATATATGATATATATGCTATGAAACATTATTAATTTCTCCTTTTTCTCTTTCTGCACGTTCTTCTTCAGATGGGTATCTAATGGAGTTGTTGGATCCCCGGCTTTTGCTGCGTATGACCAAGGTTCAAGCCTCTAGTTTTCATTCTCCAAAGCTCTTCTGATTCACATGCAGCAAAGATATATCAGTTTCTTACACTCTTTTCATTTACAGGCTATGATGTTTTCCTGGGTAACTTTCGGGGCTTGCTTTCAAGAGATCATGTGAACAAGAACATATCCTCAAAAGAGTGAGTTATTGCTTTAAAGTTTGCTTCTTACTTTATCTACATGCACTGTCTGGTTTCTTTATGATAGTTAAGTTTCGTCAGATATACTTGTTTGCAAGTTGTACAAATGTTCATTGGTTGACCAAAATGCAGGTACTTCCGGTACTCCATCAACGAGCACGGTACTGAGGATATCCCAGCGATGATAGAAAAAATTCATGAAATCAAAACTTCAGAACTAAAGCTTTGCCAGCCTAATATCGATGAGGAAATTAACGAGGAAGAGCCTTATAAGCTCTGTGCTGTCTGTCATAGTCTAGGTGGTGCTGCAATTCTAATCTATGTCATCACTCGCAAAATGAAGGAGAAGCCACACCGACTCTCGCGACTGATCCTACTTTCACCCGCTGGGTTTCACGAGGATTCAAACCTAGGTTTCACTTTAGTTGAGTACATATTCTTCTTCCTGAGTCCGGTATTGGCACGCATTGTTCCTGCCTTCTACATACCAACAAGATTCTTCCGGATGCTTCTGAACAAGTTAGCCCGTGACTTTCACAACTATCCTGCTCTTGGTGGACTGGTACAAACTCTAATGAGTTATGTAGTTGGAGGAGACAGCTCAAATTGGGTCGGAGTCTTAGGGTTGCCTCACTACAACATGAACGACATGCCAGCAGTCTCCTTTCATGTGGCGCAACATCTTGCTCAGATCAAACACAGTGGTAAATTCAAGATGTATGATTACGGAAGCAAATCAGCTAATATGGAGATTTATGGCTCTCCTGAACCACTTAATCTCGGGGAATGTTACGAGTTCATCAATGTCCCTGTGGATTTAGTTGCAGGAAAGAATGACAGGGTGATTCGACCTTCCATGGTGAGAAAACACTACAAGGTGATGACAGATGCTGGGGTTGATGTATCGTTTAGTGAGTTTGAGTATGCACACCTCGATTTCACATTCTCTCACCGGGAAGAGCTTTTGGCGTATGTGATGTCGAGGCTTCTGCTTGTGGAACAGACACCTGTCCAACCAAGGCAGACCAGTCAGAAGGGAATGAAGTTGAAGAAGAAGAAAAAGGAAGTACAATAGTGTAGTAGCCTAAACCAAACCATAGTCAATGGTATATACCTTGTAGAGGCTTGGTCTTTGTATTGTCCTGTTGTGTGTGAGCTTCGTATGTATGTTTTATGATGATCTCCTATGTATTGGCTGTAATAGTATACATAGAATGTAAAGTTTGATCTTTTGATCAAAGGATGATGTTGTGAGAGATACTTTTTCATCTTTCAGAAATATGATATATAAGTGGATTCCATGATAATTATGTGAAGTCATGAAGTAGAAGTGAAGGTATGAATCCAGGAAATTACTCCATTTCTCGTGAAGGTCGTAAAATCATAGTTACATATTTTCCGGATCAAATAACCATAAAGTTTATCTCTTGTTTATGGATGAAATAGAGCACTGATATCAGTGAACCCGGTGTTGCGTGATTCTCATTTGAAAGAGAAAAAAACGAGGAAACAACCAAGGAATATGAATTCTTCATTTTTTTTTCCAACAAATGGTTTAAAGAAAGAAACAGAAGAGATGAAATAAGAAGCCCTAGCGAAAAGATTCATTGGAGCTCTGATGGATCTTGAAGAAAAGATGCTGTTTGCGGATTTGAAAGCAGAAGTTGCTGCATGTCCATTGGAAGCACACTGAATACTGCTAGCAGATCCTTCTTCAGTTTCTGAAACATTTCTTCTGAATCTGCGGCTCTTTCTCCTGATTCCCGAGACTGCAAACAATTTGTTACATTTTGGTTACAGATCAGATGAACAGACCTAAATAAGAGAATCTTGCACAGAAGAAACATCACCACGCGATTAGAGTCAAAAGGGAAGATAAACTCACCTTGACTTCCTCATTAATGTATTTCTCAATGGCATTGAAGGAATCCACAGCTTCCAATTCATTCATCTGAGACGTAATCTTCCTCATATCAGTCCTCATTCTTGCTATCCTCCATAATCTACGTTGTTCTTGCTCGGCAACAGCACGCCGTCTTTGGAACCAAGGCATAAAGTTTGGCCCTCGTAGAAACCGCCTGAAAATAGCAAGGGAACGAAATATTGGTACACCATCAGAGCGAAACATAAATATACTCAAATGATGTTTATTAGTATGGAAAAAAACTGTATATATACCTATACAAGTCGGGCCAGTTGGATTTCATGCGTTTAGACAAAAACTTCCCCACACCTCTCGTAGATATATTTGAAAGGAATTCATCAGTACCAAATGATGGGAGCAAAGGAGGGATAACATATGGGGAAGATCCATCGGAAGGAGCTTTGACCTGGAAATATGGACCAAAAGGGGCCAAGAAATTCGTAGTTAATTCCAAGAAATGTCGTCGTAGGATCTCATTATTTACAACTGACATGGACTCCTCAACCCTCGGTGACATCCCAGCGTCAATAAGTCTATTCAAAATAGAAGTGTCTGGTTTGGTTATTGCAGAGTAGGTGGTCCAGACAGCTTCCTTGTGCTCTGTCATGAGACACAGAGGCCCATCTCGTCTTAGCTTTACTGCATTTAACAAATTTGTAGGGGAGAACCTTCTTAATGAGAGCTGTTGGACGCCTAATCCTTCAGGTTTAACAGAAAATTTACCAGCCGACCTACTTGTAAGGGATACCCGATTCGAGTTTGGAGCAGGGGTTCCAACTGAGACAACATGAGGGATATTGCGAAGAGCTTTGAGGAAAAAAAGGTTAGTGACACCCAATATCATAGGTGGGAAGGTGTCTCCTTCTCGGAGTGAGTTTAGACGAGCAAATCCAGGATCATGAATAGTGAAATATGGTCTAAAATCAACACTGCAAAATAGTGGTGCAACCAAACTCACAAGACAAGCAACAGCCTCGGAGCACTGAGGAGGAGTTGGGGCGATGAGAAGGATGGGCTCCCCTATAAGCAACAATTCCCATAATGTCCATAGCTGCAACAATAATCCCCGGTAACTGCCAAAAAGATCTGCGTCATGGAAAAGACCTTGAGGAACAGATTGATTTGTAGGGAGTAAAGGAGCCATGGGAGAAGCAGATTCCTCATATAGAATCCCATTTTCCAATGGGAGGCTATGAGCAGGCGGCAAATTCACCTTAAGCATTGCATTACCAATTGGCAGCTCCATTAGCTTGCCGGGTACAGGAGAAGGCCACGCAGAGACATAACCAGCAATATGTTCAATAGCCTTATTGCCAGCATCAAAATACAAAGGACCAATGATTTGCAGCAAAGGCCTAAAAACACTGGAGTATGGGCAATGCGATAATATCACCACAGATTTCTGTTCACCTCCCCTTTTCAATCTTTCATCATGCCTCTGCCTATTGAATACATAGCCATACAAGTACCTATCACCATCTGTGTCCTCAGTGCATCTCTTTGGTCTACGAAACCGGTAAAAGAAAATGCAGTCATGTATGCTTGCGCGGTTATGCTGCTGTGAGACGGAATCAGGAAAGGAGTTGAATGAAACTTCAATTTCCTCTTCTTGTGAGAGACAACCTGGTGGGTAACACTCTTCTAAGAGCTGCCCTTGCTCGAGATCAAACCTCATAATGCAGAAAGCGTGAATCCATCGTTTCAAAGACTCAGGATCCGGCTTTAAGCTAAGCTCAGGCTTCACAGAAAAGGATGGAGACCGACTCATTTCAAACGTATCCAAGAAATGCTCCTACCCATCCCCTGTATTTCCCCAAGAGAGGAGATTCATCAAACAAACAAAAAAGCTTAAATTCTAGCTTGTTAATACTGAAGCCTGGAAAAGATCGAGTTCTGGGGAAATCTATCTCTATTTGTGTTTCAGATTTGGAGGGTTTGCTTCATGAAAGACTCTCCTAGCCTGAAATTAGATCCCGGGGAGAGAAATTCGCAAGCTCAGAATTTAAGATCAAATAAACCCAGGCCAATCAGCACCTCCAATGCCTTTAATCGAATCACCACATCGAAGACAAGACACGGGGCTGGTTCTGAAGGCGTGGAAACACTTGCGAGAGATTAGGGTTTTCTTAGGAGAAGAAAAGAAGATGATAATTAGGACCCAAAGTCTGAGTTGTTTTTTCTTACGCGAAATTTGGCAAATTCGATTCGAAGGAAGAGGAATGAATCATCGGAACGCAGAGCTAACTGCGAAATGATTCATTCATTTTGTTTGGAGGAATGTAAGTTCTATTTCTAAAATCTATATTACCCATTTTTAGTTTGATGATGTTATTTTTTTAAGATCTTTTAGTGTAATGGTTAAAATTATTCTATTTTAAAAATTTTACGATCGTATTTCAATTTTTTTTTATTTTTTATATATTAAAAAAAAATAATTTAGGTGATGTGTCAAATTTATAATTTTTTATTTTTAAATTTTTAAATCAATATANTATTTTAAAAATTTTACGATCGTATTTCAATTTTTTTTTATTTTTTATATATTAAAAAGAAATAATTTAGGTGATGTGTCAAATTTATAATTTTTTTATTTTTAAATTTTTAAATCAATATGTTGTAAAACAAATTTTTATGTTATTTTTTATTTTATTTAATATCTTAAATATGTTTGATAACGTATTTATATGTTATTTTATTTTAAAATTTAATAACTTAAATCTAATTTAAATAATACTGAATAATCAAATCAGAAAATGTGAATACAAAACTAAAAACATATATATTTTAATTTAACTAAAAATATATTTTAGAAAATCTTTCCGTTGTTTAAATTTTTAATGGATAAATATATTTTATTGAAAATAAATAGAATAAATTAGATAACATAAATACAACTTTTTAACTCACATCCAATTATTAAAAATATATCACGAATTTTCCACGGATTTTTATAATTTTAATAAATAATTAACTTACTTAAAATCAGAAAATAATATTAGTTATAAATAAAAATTAACTTTTTCAAATAAAAATATATCATAGAAACTCTTTTCAATTGTTAAATTTTGAATTGATAAATATAGTTTCTTTAAAATAAATATTTTAAATCTAATTTAATATATTTTGTTAATTCTAAGACAAGTTATTGGCGGTCAGATGTCAAATGCACAGTTTTTCGACATTATGTTTTCTTTTGAAATTTTAATATATTAAACTTATTGTTCTTAATAAAAATTATTTATAATTTAAATAAATATTTAATTGATTTAAAATCACAAAAATTCTTAATTTAATTTTTAAATAAAAATTTAACGTATTCAAATAAACAATATATTCTATCCAATCTTTTCAATCAATTTTTTTAATTAAAATTCAATTGAACTATTGTATAAAAGATAAATATATAAATAACAATATAATAAATACATTCAATATAACTAAACTTTAACAATTATTTTTATGATAATAATAAAACTGGGACATACTTTACCTAGTCTGTAAAATAACGAGATACAAACAAATAGATACAAGGAGAAAACCCTGAAAACAAAATTATATTTAATAACTAAATTTATTTCACTTTTAAAATTTAACTTAAAAAACAAATTGAAATTATTTTTAATAATAAATTTCATCATATTTATTAAGAAAATATTAATTTAATGGTTGAATTGTATTTTTCTATATATAATAACAAACTTATTAATTTAAATAATGTCATTTCAGTAATTTATTTATAGAATTACTTTATGAATAAATAAAAACACATGATTTGTAAAGTAAAACATTTATGTAACGTAAAAATTTGTGTATATTTTCTTCCTATGTTTAAATGAGTTGAAATAATTCAATTAATAGGACATCAATATTCTTGGACATTTTTTTTTTCAACCATACTGAGACATTTATAATATGTAATATCATTATGATGAAAATTAACTCGTTACAATATTTTTATTTATGTATGAATTTGGTTTATGTGCCCTTTATTTTGAGAATCTAAGATTACATATAAACGAAAAAAATTATTGAAGATCAAATGAATACTTATATCTCTTGAAAATAATTTCTGCACCACTTCAAATGAATTACTGCAACCTTTACTAAATAATCATTACAACTTTTAGTGGTGAATTATTGCAACTTTTAATAGTAAATCATTATCATTTTAATAGTAAATTATTATAACTTTAAGTCGTGATATCATTGCAATTTTTCATTTGCAGCCATTAGTTTCATACGATATAAAGACTTAGTGTGGACTTTTATCAACAAAATCATTGTAATTTTATAAAATATAAAATTCTAACATTTTACAAAATATCTCAATCTTATAGAATATTATCCACTAAATTAACATACATTCTCAAAATACAAAATTCTAAAGTTTTATTAAATCTCTCAGTATTATAGACTATTATCCACCAAATGAACATAATTTCATAAAATATAAAACTCTAGAGTTTTACGAAACCTCTTAATTTTGGTGGATTATTATTCATAAATCAACATAACAATAAAAAAATACAAAGTTTTAATGTTTTACAAAATCTCTCAATATTGTGAACTATTATCTATCATATTTAAAATAATTTATAAATTACAAAATTATAGTGTTTTAATAAATCTCTCAATTTGTGTGTTATTTTCTACTAAATCAGTATAGTTTCAAAAAATAATAAACTATAGAGTTGTACTAAATAAATATAGTTTCCAAAAATACAAAATTTTAAATGTTGTGGACTGATATTCACAAAATCAACATACTTTAAAAAAAAAAAATTCTAACATTTTACAAGATCTGAAATTTTATGGACTATTATCCATCAATTCACCACAATTTCCATATATAAAATTTTAACTTTTTACAAAATCTTACAATTTTTATGAATTTTTATCCATGAGACCAAAATAAAATTCCAAAATACAAAATTCTTGTATTTTACAAAGTCTCGCAATTTTTGGACTATTGTTATCCACCAATAAACATAATTTTACAAAAATACAAATTATACAACTTTACAATTTGTTTTAGTTTTTATGGAATACAATCTATGCAATCAAGATAATTTCAAAAAAGTACAAATTTTAGTGGTTTACAAAATGTGTAAATTTTTGTGGGCTATTAACCACCAAATCAGAATATTTGATTTCCAGGATACTAATTCCTTTCATTTTACAAAATCCCTAAATAACCATATATAAATACAAAGTTTAGTTGACAAAAAAAAAATATAAAGTTCTAACGTTTTACTATATCTCTCAAATTTATGGATATAGTATACACAATTCATCATAATTTATGGATTAGTATCTCTTAATGTTTGTGAATTACTATCCACTAAATAATCATTATTACTAAAAGTATAAAATTTTAGCGTTCTACAAAATCTCTTAATTTTTATTGTGTATTATCCATAAAATCAGAATAATTTCTCAAACAAAAGAATTGTAGTGTTTTACAAGATCTTTCAATTTTTATGGACTATTATCCATGAAATCAAAATAATCTTGCAAATTACAAAATTATAGCGTTCTAAAAAACTCTCAATTTTTTTACTTTTATCCACAAGTTCAATATAAATTCCCAAATATATACAATTTTAACATTTTAAAAATCTTTAAGTTTTTTTGGGCTAATATCCATAAAATCACTATAATTTCCCAAAATATTTTCTTAGCCTTTTTATGAAATATCTTAATTTTTGTAGATAATTATCCACCAAATTAACATAACTTCCAAAAATACCAAATTTTAGACTTTTACTAAATCTCTAAAATGTTGTGAACTTATCCACCAAATCATCATCATTTTTCAAAATAGAAATTTATAGGATTTTAAAAAATCTCAAAGTTTTGGATTATTATCCACAAAATTAACGTAATAATTTTCTAAAGTACAAAATTCTATGTTTTACAAAATCTTAGTTTTATGGAATTTTTCCACTTAAATCAGCATAATTTTCAAAAATATAAAATTAACTTTTTACAAAATCTCTCATATTTGTGGATTATTGTCTACCAAAAAAACATAATTTATAAAAGTACAAATTTTAGGATTTTACAAAATCTCTCCATTGTTATGGATTATTGATCATGAAATTAACATAATTTCCATAATACAAATTATAAGCTCTTACAATATCTCTAAATTTTATGAACTAAAATCCATAAAATCTACATAATTATCCAAATAAAAAAATTATAGCGTTTTATAAAGTTTCTTAGATTTGTGGGATATTATCCACCAAATAAGAATAATTTATAAAACATTATCTAGCATTTTTTTGTCAACTTTTGTGGGCCACAAAGGGCTAGCCCACTAAACCAAACTCTCACAAAGGAGAGGAGCAAATGCTCTCACGGGAACTCGAAGCTCAGACCTGATAACTAGGGATGCCATGTGTTTTACCACTGGACTAACGTCGCTTGTTTATCTAGCATTTTATTAATGTCTTAGTTTTGTGGACTCCAAAATTAACATGACTTCAACAAAATACATAATTCTAGAATATTACAAAATCTCTCAAATTAAGATATATTCTAGGGTTTTACAAAATTGACCAATTTTGTGAACTATTTATCCATCAAATCAGCAAATTACCATTTTTTTTATATATGCAAAATCTCCAAGTTTTATGGATTATTATCCATTATATAAACATAATTTCTCAAAATACATAATTCTAACGTTTATAAAATAGAAAAGGTTTTACCAAATGAGGGTAATTTCCTAAAATATTCAATAATATCATTTTACAAAATCCCTAAAATCAACATAATTTCTAAAAGTACAAAATTCTAGTTTTACAAAATCTCTCAATTTTATGGATTGTTATCCACCAATGAACAAAAGTTCTCAAAATAAAAAATTAAATCTCTCAACTTTGGTGGACTAATATGAACCAAATCGTTTTAACTTTCCAAATACAAATTCTATAGTAATACGAAATCTCTCAGTTTTTATGGAGTTTTATCCACCAAATTAGCATAATTTTTCAAGATACAAATTTTAACTTTTACAGAATCTCACAATTTATGTGTACTAGTATCCATCAAATTTAACATAATTTATAAAATTAAAAATTTATATTGTTTTTAAAATCTATCATTCTTGTGAACTATTATCCACTAAATTAGCATAATTTTTTCAAAATACAAAATTCTAACACAATTTTTCAAAATATTAAAATTCTATCAGTTTAGAAAATGTGTCAGTTTTATGGAGAATTGTCCATCAAATAAGCGTAATTTCCAAAATTATTAAATTCTATTATTTTAAATCATCATAATTTCCCAGAATACAATATTTTAGTTTTAATAAATCTCTCAATTTTATGGACTATATCCACCAAATCAACAATATTTCCCAGAATACTAAATTTTAACGTTTTATAAAAATCTCTAAATTTTAGGGACTAATGTCCACTAAATCATTATAATTAATTTTACCATTTTACAAAATCTCTCAATTTTATGGACTATTATCCACCAAATCATCATAACTTTCAAAAATTCAAAGTTCAAACGTTTTACAAATCTTTCAATTTTTGTGAACTATTATCCACCAGATTCAACATATTTTCCTAAAATCCAACATAATATTATTTTTTATTCGCTTAGTTTTTGAGTATTATCCACCAAATCTAGTATTATTTTTTAAACTATAAAAATCTAGTGTTTTATAAAAATATCTTAATTTTGCGATTATCATCCACCAAATGAACATAAATTAAAATAAATATAAAATTTTAGTATTTTACCAAATCTCTCAATTTTATAGATTACTATTCACTAAATCATCATGAATTCTCAAAATATCATACTATGGCCTTTTACAAAGTCTTTCAATTTTATGTACTTTTATCCACCAAATTAGCACAATGTCTCAAAATACAAAATTGTAACATTTTACATAATCTTTCAAATCAACATAATTTCTAAAAATATAAAATTTTAATGTTTTACAAAATATCTCAATTGTATGAGCCACCTCACCAAACTATCATAATTTTCAAAATATAAAATTGTATAATTTTACGAAACCTCCCAACTTTTGTAGACTATTACTCTCTAAATCAACAAAATTTCCAAAAATAAATCTAGTTTTTTATATGAACATCTCAACTTTTTATGGATTATTATCCATGAGATCAACATATTTTTCTAAAATATAAAATTCTAACGTTTTACAAACTCGATTATATTTTTTCTGAAACTCGATTAGTTTTATAGTCTATTAACTACTAAATTAACATAATTTCTCAAAACAAAACTTTTTTCCATTTTACAAAAAATTTCAAATCATTGTAATTTCTTAAATTAATAAGAAATAATTGTACTCTAGGACACCTTTCTTCAATTAATGTTACTTTAGGACTGACGTGATCCTAGCCTAAGGAAGGATGGCTTTGGCGTGATGAGCTACTGGTTTTGTGGTGATATGATCAGAG
>OVAO01000606.1:0-19773 GCA_900406285.1 Biscutella auriculata | reverse complement strand
TTGATCCCTATTCATTTTCATTGTGAGTCACATAATGTTAAATTATGCACCCACAAACACATTACTACGAGGCCTCACTAGAGAAAGGCCTAAACCATGTGATTTCGGCGATAGAACCGTGTTCAGAACGAATGTGAATCACGGGCCCAAACCATGGGAGTTTGAAGATTCCCCGGGTGAATTTCGGCCTCTTCGGCCTCCACGTTGACTTCTGCTACTTTTGCCGGAGTTTCTAGACATTTTGGGTCGAAAAACTATTGAAATTTGAGAGAATTTTGTGATTAATCTCGTCAAAATCGCTTGAGAATGGCGAATGAGAAGAGTTTCTAGGATGAATAAGATGAAGAAAGAGCGACTACAATTAACATAGCTCTGTAGTCGCTCTTTAGTCGCAAAAGAGCTACTACGGAGCGACTCTAGTCATAAATTATCTCTTTGACCGTTGCGATTTGGTATTTCGAATTAAAGGGAGTCGCTCCTTAGTCGCAAAAGAGCGAATCCAAGAGTGACTCCTTTTAATTTCGAGAAAAGGTGTGTTACATCGAAGACCACATTGCATCAAATCCTGCTGTAGTCGCTCTTTTGCGACTCCAAGAGCGACTTCGGTTTTCTTCGTTCTGTCCATGTCACCGATCCGGGTAATTGTGATGTGGTCGCAAAAGAGCGACTACAAGAGAGACTACAAAATAAAAAAAAAACTTAGCCGAGATTCGAAGGAGAACAAATGATGCGTGAATGAACCATTGTGCCATGTAACCAAATTTAACAATGCATTACGATTAATTGTATATATATACTAAAATTTGGTTTTATACAATAGTTGTTCGTTTTTGCCCATTTTTGAAAACGCAACCAAATTTTTAGAAACCGAGATGTGGTTAGTTTTTGTTGCGTAGATTCTTATAACCATTTAATCGTTATAAAATAATTATTAGACGAAATGGTCATCATCTCGAACGAATAAAGGTTTTCCGATAAGTGTTATGCTATTGTTCGACTTATTTAACAATTCGTCGAGTAATTTTTTTTTTTTTTGATTTTTGAAACTATTTAACTAGAGCTAAGTAATGATTTTATGATACGAAACTGAATAAAATGTAAAGATATAAGAATTTTACACTTAAACGTATAGGTAGTCGCTCTTGTAGTCGCCCTTTTGCGACTACAAGAGCGACCATAGAAGGATTTTGGTCCTAAACCACATGTAGTCGTTCCTGGAGTCGCTCTTTTGAGACTCCAAGAACGACCACATAAGGATTTGGGTCTGAAACCACCTGTAGTCTCTTCTGTAGTCGCAAAAGAGCAACTCCATGAGCAACGACAAATGTTAAAAAAACCTTTGTCGGATTCGAACCCGGGTTTGAGGTTGGAAGGAGAACGCATGATGTGTGAATAAACCATTGTGCCACGTAACCGAGTTCAACATTGGTTTACGATTAATTGTATATATAGTCAAATATGGCTAACAAATAATATTATATATATTCTTCGGTTTTAGTGCGTTATCTTTTTTCCTTAGGTGTTTTAACGAATAATATTATATATATACCGAATTTATATTTTTGTAATTAAATGTTCGGTTAAAGTTTCTCCTATAAAACCCAAGACGTCTGTAAATAGATAAAATTATATTAAAATAGAGAAGTTCTACGATATAATTTTATTACTCATCATTTTCCTCATCACCATCATCATCATCATCAGATGTAGATAAATTACACATAAATTCATCTGTAGGTTCCGCATCATAATCGCCGAAATTAATATTCTCGCTTCCTCCTAAGGCATCAGCTAAATATCTATGACAACCTCTTCAACTATATTTAGTTCCACATCGGCGTCGGTTTCTTGTTGCAAAAGAGGAGGTAGTACATTTTATATGCTCCTGAGATATTTCCCCGCGGACTAACTTTTATAACATTGAGCCACGATTGCTTCGGTTGTTTCATGTACGGGTATGGAACATAGCATACTTGATCGCCTTGAGAAGTTGCAATGTACATATATAACTGTAAGTGATTAATTATTATAAATAAATTTTGCTAAAAACTTGAAAAATAATATATAGTAATTACCTAAGATAAAAAGCTCATATTTGTAATATTTTCCGGATGCAAGAACGTCGATAATACCCCCGTAGCTCTTTCTCGTTCCTTTATCCAGTGTTGGGTCATACCACTCACATCAAAAAAGTGTTATCCTCAAGTTCACCAATCCAGCTTACTGTAATTGCAGAATTTCTGTAATGTTCCCATAGAAATCTGCTTCATTAGATGAATTTGCATAATTTTTTCCTTTAACACAAATTTCATGGTTATATGTTTTTTTCGATGTCTGTGACTCTGTGTATGAAACAAATACCCTCTCTTGTAATATATAGGTCACGTCATTGCCTTGTTCATGGGCCCTTGAACTAACTCTTGAACCCATAATAGAAACTCCTCGTTTGCGCCATTTCTCATAAACACCTGTTCTTTAACATATTAATGTCCAATACATATATACAACTAGGGATTTCATTGTGGGTTTCAACCCGATGGGTACCCAAAACCCACTTTATATATAGGGTAAAAAACCCATTTTCCCCTTTAAAATAATACGGACCTGGATTAGATTTTTCTATAAAAACACAAACCCATTTAGATTTTATCCTATCGGATTACGGGACACATGTGTTTTTTTAATTTTAAATATATATCTTTTGGTTAAATCTTTACCACATTAAAATATTTTTTCTCCTTTTAATAAGATAGTTTAAATATTAAACATATAGTTTATACAAAAAGATATAAGATCTTTTAGTCCAATTTTAAAAGCCAATTAGAAAATATAAACAAAAAACGTGCAAAATATATTTAAAAAAGCAATCATTGTTGTAGTAATTTATGTTATTATCTATACTAATTGAAAGAGGTATTTAAGGCCTCTGGAGCTAGCCACGTAGGCACTCATATGTTTGCCACATCAGCACTTTCTTACGCTTACTATTAATTCATGTAAACAATTATTTTTTGAATAATTTAAGAATCTCACATATCTTTTATTAGTATAAATTATTATATCTACCGTTTCTTTTTTTCTTATTTACGGTGGCGATTGACGTTCCTTTCTCTCAAATTAATTGCCAGAGATTTTAGAATCGTTCTTTTTCTTATCTCGAATCGTTGCTCCTTCATCTTCTTCTTCTCTGAACTTTCTAAGATTTCAGTTCTTTATAAGAAGGGAAGCTAAAATCTTCGGTTCAAACGAAAACCTAATTGGTTGAAAAAAAATCTATTTTGCTCGGTGAAGGGCAAAGACTCAATTTTTTAGCTTTTTCTGTGTGTTTATTGATTGATGGAATGACCTAAGAATCGTGTAGATGGTTCTGATGCGGTGACATTCGAGATGGCAGAGAAGATAATACTTCCGTGAGATTCTAAGACATCTGGGGAAGTGAAAGAGAATCTAATTTTCAATAACGATCTTGAGGAAATATATCGGTACTTGCGAGTCGTCGATGAAGTCCAGCAGCACATTTGGGAAGAGGCTAACAACACAAGTTAGATGCACACACAAAACTACTAATCGGTCTTTTAATCAATTCCTCTTCTCTAGGACTTATATGCTTCTATTTTGTTTATGCTTATGGGTTTATTGGTCTAACGAATCTTCCATATACTTAACTCTTATGGTTTTTCAGGATTGTGTTTGGATCAAACCTTATAAGGCCGTTTAGACAATCACACTCCAGCAACAGCTAAAAGCAGCAAATCACGAGTTTGAGGTACAAAAAATACAAATAAAACATTCTTTCTCAAACTGATTCCTTTCATCTCCTTGTAAGAGATGCGTTTCTCTGCGTTTCATGATCTGTTTAGGTATTATCTACTTCTCCTGCTTCGTCCAGCTCGTGTTGGTTTCAGACAAAAGTTACTGGTCTTGAAGGGACGAGAACGTCTCTGTTGGACTGCTGCTTCTGTTCTTCGCCACAAGAAGCATTTGGTTTCCTTCCGTTTCATGGTCGTTTTTCTAATCATTTACCCCCTTTCTCTGTTGAAGATAACTTATTATATATAAGGTAACAAGCCTCGAGAGAAGAAGTTGGTCAGTAAGATTGCTTCTTTCCATAAGTTTGTGGCTCATGATTTTAATGCAAGTGATCATGACACTTCAAATATCCATGTACTTTATGTGCACCAGATTGATATGTTGAACGTAAGGATCTTCAACACAGACAGTCATGGTGGGATCTTTTGGTGAGAAAACTCGATGGAGTTGGTACGTTTTTTTCAAGTGGAGCTACTTCCAATAGACCACGACCTATGAGAATCCTTATTTCGAGTGGATTCATTGGCCTTACTTTTCTCTTATGCTGAGCCTAACTAGATACAAAGTTTTTACTGTCTTGCCTTTCTCAGGACAAGCCCACATAACTTCTGAGTTCCAGTTCTGCAAACGCTTAGCCTCAAACAGTCGTTAGCTAAATCTTATCCTCATCTCTGAAAATCTTTCTCCACCTTACGAATCCAAGCACTACTCCATCATTGTTTTCCCCATCTCCAATGGCTTCATTACAAGACCGAAATGATTATATGAACATAGTAGAAACCAGCATAAAAACCGCTTACAGGAGTTGATACAAGACATGAAGGACAAAATTGACTCGCATTTCTCATCGAACAAATACGAAAAAAGAATCATATTGAGATGTCGGGAAATCTTCCTAGGCTTTGTTGTTAGGCTTCTTGATTTAGCTCATGCCCATTGTTTGAGCGATATCATGTTTTTCATCCAACCTTGGCTTGCCTCATCTATATACTATAATGTTATCAAGGGTTCCTTCTCCGTAAATACTTTTTTTAGTTGTGTTGTATTCGTTTCGATTCCTTTTTGTAATTATTGTGTTCTATGATTACAATAACTTCTTTTATTGCAATACTAAATAACTCCCTTTGATAAAAGGTAGATATATGATGCATATACACACTAAGCATACAACTAAAATCTACATATTAAATTGGGACGTAAATTTGTATACATATGTGATTAGATGGAACAAAAAAAATATTAATCTGAATTGAGAAAGAATTCAATTAGATTAACTTAACCATAAGTAATATAAGTCATGAGTAGTCTAAATGAGCAACTTGGAATGATTTTGCACCTGTTATAATATTGAAATCTCTTAGACCTCATACTATACTTTAGTAAATGTAACTATTTAAAACTATTAGATCTCCAATTTTGATTTGATGGTTAACTAAACAACTACAAATATAGTTCACTTGGTTGTTACAGTACGAATATTTGAGAGAATTTACAGGGAGAAAATATAGTTAATTTTCATTTTTAATTCCACAATGGATATACCAATAACAAATATAGTTAATTTATGAAAAATATTTTATAAAATATTTTTATATTAATATTATTCTTGATAGTGATTATACTTCTAACAGTGATGACATATAAAAAATGAACATACATATTTACTTAAATCATTTTGTTTTTAGTCATTTTCAATAATCACGTGGTTAAAATTTCACATAGTTTGGTTTTATTAATCTTTTTAAAAAGAAGAATAAAAAGAAGATAATGATTTGTAGAAACTTACGTAAAAGAAACGTAGAAGAAGATGGTGTAGAGGGAAAGAATTTGGCCAAATGAGATCTATGAGATCTTTTCGATGAAGATTGAGATTTAGAGTCTGACTGGTTTAAACGTAGCTATTGCGGTTGTGGGAATTTGTTGATGTGGGCGATAGCGGTTTATAATGTTACAAAACGATTTGAANGTATTTGTTTTATATGATTAATTTCTTAATATTTTAGATGAAAATTTATTGTTAGAAATTATGTAATAAATTATAATTGATTTAATTAGTTGTTAGAAAAAAATAATAGCTTAAATTTATTTACTTAAATAAATATTAAACCAAGTGAATCATATAAATATTTTATATAAGTAATAAAACTAATAAATAAACAATATAAAAATAGAAAATTATATATAAAAGGAAATATGATGAATTCTAAAAATGGAAAATTCTAAAAAAATCTAAAATAATATGAAATAGTATTAATGAACTTATTATTTTAGTGAAAAGAGAAAACTTTAAGAAGTTATGAATTTGATAAATTTCTAAAACTTTTAATAAATATTAATTTATTGATATATTAAAGTTTTAATAAACTTTTAATAAATATTTAACTTTTAATAAAAATTTAAGAAATTATGAATTTTATTAATTAATATCTCTCAATTAACAATTTTCACAATTATGAGGATATATTTTATTAGGAATTTATGATTTTTTGATAAATATAAAAAAACATATTACTAATATTGATTTTTTATAAAAAATCTAATCACCCGCAACCACCCGCAACCGCAAACGCTTGTGAAAAAGAGATTTTGAATTTGAGGGATTTAAGACGATTTATGGCGATTTCCAACGATATGAAGCGATTTGTATGATTGACACAAATCGCTACAAATCGCAACCGCCCACACAAGTTACGTCTGCGGGTAGTTGCGGGTGAACTAATCAAGTTTTTAGATAATCAGAAACTGAGTTTGACGATAATTACTCGCATTGCAAAAAAATTGTACCCACATAGTTAACCATGTAGGCACAAGTAATCACTAACAATATTTATTTAAAAAACTTACATGATACAAAACTATTTACTATTAAAACCTAGAAAAAAGATAGATAAATTTTGTGTGTTTGATAATTTAAGCGGATTGGACAACATCAATATTTTAATTTGTACTCACAATTAACCATATATATATTTAAACCGATTGGACTACAAAACAAATTATTCGTGTCTTAAAAGATAATAATTTTAATACTAAAAATAGTTTTCGATGAATAAAATAATTTTAACCACAACAAAATAAACACAAATAAATAAATATAAAGATAATGAATATAAATCATTTCGATGAAAGGTATGATAAGATAAAAGTGATTTGTTTGACTTACACTAAAAAAAGGTTGAATATTGATCCAACACAAGCGTCAATTTGTTTCAAGAAATTATTATGGTTTCAATAAGTAAATCTATCTATTTTCCTAAGTATATGTATGTGTTCCTCCAATTTTAATATGTTGATTAAGATTATGAATTTTTTGAAAGGAAAAAGTTAAACATTATTTATTCTCTATTAAAATGGTCTCTAACTTTCTCATGTTTTCACTATACATGGTAATTTTTTTCTTATTAATATTGAAATATTAAATCTTATGTTAAATTCAACTAAATTGCGACTGCGACATTGGAGTCGATCTTTTGTGATTCCTTTGCCACTACATATTTTTGGTCGCTCTTGGGTTGCTAATGAGTCGTCATGGAGTCGCAAAAATCAGCGACTACATATGTAGTCGCTCTTTGTGGTCGCTAATCCCGTGTTTTCTTGTAGTGTAGCAACTAAAATTGTTTTGATATTAAAATGTTGATATGTCATTCTCTAATGCATTTTATACTCAATTTAAAATAAAATTTAGTTTTCATATGAAATTACACAATGTCATTTACCATAATTATCAAAATTTATATATTTAAAATAGGCAATATTTTGTATTCATTATCAAAACGACATAGTTTTGATGTTTACACATATGGTTGAATTTTATGTTGCGGGTTGATTACAACTTGATGAGTTTATATATGGTTGAATTTTATGTTGCGGGTTGATTACAACTTGATGAGTTTATTTATAAATTTTGCATATGAACGATATAATTGTAAAAGTTGTCCTGATTAAGAGTTTATTTTTACTCTAATCCTTAAATAAAATAAGTATTTAATAAAAAAAATACTAAACATAAATAAATGAAATGTTATTATTTATTTTTGGTATAAATAAATAATATTAGAAGTAAACATTCAAACATAAAAAACTAAATAATTAATTGTATATAAAATCTTTAATATGTTTAAAAATATATTTAAATAATAAACATAAATAAATATATTTAATAAGTAAATAGCATTTAAGTTTAAAATATAATACAATATAAAAAATTTAAATAAAGTACTCATCTCTTGAACAAATATAAATAAATCAATTTTAAAACAAACAAAATAAGTAATTTTAGAGAATGAGATAAGAATATTGGTTCAAAAACTTTCATATAAAAATTAAAATTATAAAATTATAATATAAAAAGAATATAATTATGTGGCGTTGACTACGACTTGATGAATTTATTTGTAAATTTTGCATACAGATGATATTGTTGTAAAAATTGTCATGGTTAAGAGTTTATTTTGCACTAAACCATGTATAGAATAATTATTTAAAAACATATTTTATTACTAACATAGTTAGATAAAAATTTTATTTATTTTTGGTGTAAGTAAATAATATTAGAAGTTAACTTTGAAACATATAAAATTAAACAATTAATTGTATATATAATCATTATTATAAAAATATATTTAAATAATAAATAAATGAAATTAATTATTCACGTTTTATAAGTAAATAATTTTAGAATTTAAGTTTGAAACATAAAAAATAAAAAATTAATTTTACATAAAATTATTATTATGTTTAAAAAAATATTTAAATAACAAACATGAATAAATGAAATCTATTATTCACTTTTATAAGTAAATAATTTAGAATTTAAGTTGAAACATAAAAAATTAAATAATAATTTTTTTTTAAAAGTACTCATGTCTTGAACTAATAAAATTAAATCAATATTAAAACAAACAAAAGAAGTAAATATGTAGATTGAGATACGAATATTGATCTAAAATGTATTGGAGCTAGTACCTCTAATGGATGTCTTAGAAAAGTAATAGAAGAGGAAAAAAAGATTATAAAAAAGAAAATAATAATAAAGAAAAGTATTATAATTTAAAAATTAGTTATGTATGAGTGATGAGGATCAATTTGACTTTATTATTATAAAATAAGAAATCAAATCTGTATATTTGGGAGTTAATATGAAATGGAAAGAGTTTCGATTAACACTTATTTATATTTATATATATATATATATATAAATATCAGTTAAATTAAATAATAAATTTAATTAAGCCATATATTTATAATACAATTTTTAAAAACTATCCAAATACGTGTGGGGAGATATTTTGAAAATTATGATTTGCAACTTTATCTCACTTAAAAAACTCATAAGTTATATTACAAGATTAAATTTTAAACAAGTTAATGATATTTTTAGAACATCAAAATCTAAACATTTTGTGTAAATGAAAATTTTAGCGATATATTTTTATATTGATTGTATTGGCAAGTAAAATGTCCACAACATTCGAAAGACGGCTAAATATAATAAGATCAATAAATAAATAATATATAAATTATATCATAACATTAAATGTGAAATAGTTTTCAAAAAAATTTAGATAGGAAAAAAAAACCTACTTATTATCCTACCTAAAAATGATGAATATTTTAATTCACATTCATAATCTCAATATNATATATATATATATATATATATATATATTCAAATTGATTACATTACAAAATAAGTTATCCATGTTGAAAAATGATTAATTTTAATGTTAGAAAATAATTTTCAATGAACAGAATAATATTTTAACAATAAAATGAATAAAACTTAGTAAACATAAAGATGAGGAGTGTAAAAAACTTTTAGATGAGAAGTTTCATGAAAAGATAAAAGCGATTTGGTTTGCTTATACAATAATAAACTTGAAGATCAACTTAACACAAGCATTAATTTGTTTCAAGACATACTATTATTGCTTACAATAAGTACTTCTGTAAATTAACAATTCGAATATGTAATATAACTCTTTTCCACCAAATTTGAAATGTTGGTTAAGATAATTAATTTTGTGAATAGAAAAAGTTAATTGCCATTTTTCATTACGATGGTTTATAACTCTCTCATTTTTCATTACACAAAAATAAGATAATTTTAAAATGTTTTTCTTTCTAAATATTAATTTGAATATTCTATCAAATTCAACAAAATAAAGAGGAAAATCATCAAAATTATTAAAATATTATTATAAAAATTATTTCATAAAAACTTTATTATATAATAACCCGCGCGTAGCGTGGGATCTCCCCTAGTATTAATAAAAATAGGTTTTTGAAGCCTCTAAGACCATCCACCTCATACTCTAACAAGATGACACATCCTCACTTAATTAAATGTTTAATAAATTTATAAAAATTATATTTTCAAAACTAAAAAAATACATAATACTAATGCTTTCAGTTTCTCTTTTCCACTGTCTATAACACTTCCACTTCCTATTTATGTTTTCAAATTACAAAAAAGTTTTAGGTTTCTTAAATGTAACTAAAGATCAAAGACTTTCCAACTCTTCAACTTGTCCATACTATCAAGCGTTAATGTTATTGTTAGAAACATCATATATACAGTCGATGGCATTCTCTGCGTCAAATATTTATTTGGTAGGAGTTTCATATATCTGAGTAATGGCTTTGGTATGTGCTCACTTGATATTGTTTCATTCTATTCTTTCTGTATCAATCGTTTATCGTTTTCGACTAGTTTATACATCAATTTCTATTGCTTTTATGTATATATGAGTTGTTTGATGGTGTCTTAAGAATTGAGTTCGATTACTTCTTGAAGTAACTGAGAGTATATTACAAGGCTCATTCACAAATGAGGTGAGTGGTATACTCTTCTTTATGGTTCTTATCTTTTATTTGGTGTTATTCCTTTAGCTGAAATGATGATAATCGAACTTAATCCAACCTCCTTCTTACTATATGATATTTACGGTAAGCTTTTGATGTTGTGATCTTTGATTTTTCTTTTCAGACTTTGTCGCTAATGGATATAAATTTCGTGCATTTGAAGAAAGTAAGTTCTGGCGCTTGGTAAGGCAAGAGATCGGCTTCTTAGCAACATACAGATTTAACTCGATCAACTACTGATAATGAAACAAATAAAAGTGAATGACCTTAATCGGTGACCCTTAAGGTGGTGACTCGCTCCTTTAAGTCTAGGGAACTCGAGAAACATATGTTCAGAGATTTTGCCCGTTCAGGCTAGCAAAGTCATTCAATCAGCATACAAGTATAGAGTTGAACGTCTTCTTATTTGTTTATTTTTTCTCTTTGGTGAAAGACCTATAAAAATTATCTTAGATTTGGTACACTACTGTTTGAGATGTCTATACTCAAATCATCATTGTGTGATCTTACTTTTGTGAATTATATCAGATAATCAAATTTATGGCTGGAGCAGACATCTCATGAAGGAATTGCCTAAATTCATATATGAGAGAAAAAAGCTGTGGAGGTGAGTTCTTATTATAATCACGTTTATAGTCACATAGATTAGTTATCAACAATGTTGTGTTATGTTGAGTGTAAAAACAAGGAAGGTAAATAGCTGAGCAAATTGCTCAACTCATATTTGCCATTCACGATGTTTCCTCTCAGCTCAAATCAAAAGATGGACCAAATGGTGTAGCTATAAGCATCGATTAAATGGAACCTGCAACCTGAAATCATCTATTTATTTTTCAAGAATTTGAATCAACGACGCTACCTTCGTTGGTCGTTGGCGTTTATGATGGTCATGGGCCCATGAAGGTCCTGCGGCTTCTAGATAGACCTCCAACCATCAATTTCCCCATTTGAAGAGTAAGTCTTTCCTCCTTTATTAACATTTTGTTCTAAATACTTGCTCGAAGTAAAATAAGTCCTCTCTGGAAGCTGTTGATTCGCTTATCTTGAAATTGAATATGTGTTTTTCTTGCCTATTTGCTTAAGATGATCGGTATATTTCCAAAACTTGTAGTCAATGGTTATGTATTTGATGAATAATTAACTGAATCTTTACTTTAATCAACTTGACATTTAAGCTGAGCTATCACAACTTTTTATATGAAGATTACAACACTTGCTTTTGCCATGTTATGTTTAACTTGGTCTCTCTATTTGTTGGTTTATGGATTTGTAGCTTTCTCTTTTGCAACTTGAAATGTATCTGAAACTTTATACATATAATGGATGGAACTATTCTTATGGCACTTCTTCAGCCTCCACCAGAAACATCGATCTGTTGGTTGACTTAATTCTTCTATCAGAAGGTTGCATGGTGTATCAATGTCGTTGAGAAGACGTTGCGGTCTTTTTTAGTCCCTTGGATTCTGACTACCACCATGTAAAGGTGTTCAGATTTTCTCCCAGAGGTATATATCCCAACTTGTTTCTTTGGTTTTGCTTTAGTATACTATATGGGTTCAACAAATTCCACTTTTTTATTCTAATCAATATTATTATAATGGTATGTCTTCTTCTCTCTTCATAGTGATTTTTTTGGAGGGTTCCTGCTTTCTTTTTGTAATCGTTTGTTGCTTATTCACTCGGACTTTCAATTGATTTTTATGCAGGTCGAGAATAATCTGAACAAATAAGCTTTTTTACCTATGATCACCCAAACATGTTGAGACGTGCTTTGAAGAATACAACTCTAGATTTCTTGAGACTGCCACGTCATAGGTTGATCTCACGATTTGAGATACTTTCACTTATGAATCACTATGGTTACTATTATTTACTTTGTAACAGTTGTCGTTTCTTTCTTCTGGGA
This sequence comes from Biscutella auriculata, assembly GCA_900406285.1. Classification (NCBI taxonomy): domain Eukaryota; kingdom Viridiplantae; phylum Streptophyta; class Magnoliopsida; order Brassicales; family Brassicaceae; genus Biscutella; species Biscutella auriculata. The sequence goes on along the minus strand of OVAO01000606.1, from coordinate 7,193 downwards.
ATCTCTAACAACTATGTCTTACCTATTAATAATCATATTATATCTAGTCGCAAGCAAATCATTTTTCTCTCAATCAGTTTATTATAATCTCGATAAATTACTACCTCTTTTCATAAATCGATTGATATTTTTCTCAGATTTCTAATTCATTCATTTTGGATTCCGAAGCTCGGTACAGCTGCACCCACTTTGAGATAAGAGTTACGTCTCTGATCTCTCTATGTCTAGATCTTTATTCAACAACTATGAGAGCCTCTGCAGAAAAGATGAAAAGTATTGGTTGCAATCGGTTCTTCTTCTATATGTGTGTGGTTCTTGGGATTTTGCTCAAATTTCATGCTTGTCCTTGTGAAACCTTTGTCTCTTGATCTATAGGCAAGAAACAGGAACCATAAGATATTACTTTCGAAATATAGGTGCAATCTAAACGCCAATAAAGACAATGAAGAATTTGCTCTTAAGAAAGGTAAAAGGTAAGTGAGAATTTTTTTTGAGGAATGCAAGCTTGATTTTTTCAGAATTTAGTGGTCTACATCTCTTTGTTTTGTAGTTTCAAGTTAATAATGTTTATTTTGTTTTAGATTGTTCTTGGTTCTGTTTCTTAGATATATCAAAGCGTAAGGAGGATAAGGTTGTATGGGACGAACAAAACGATCAATTTAAGTGTGACGGTGTAATGATGTTCCCATTATTGAGTTAAAGGCACCAGATGGTAGGTCTTGTGAAAACCCTTCTTACCTTTGGTACGAGTTATATTATTCCTAATATTTATGTGCGCTCTGGATCATTGTCGAACCAGGAAAAAATCCTTTTGCCAAGAGATTGGATGAGAAAAAGAAGAGAGTGGGAAAACAAGAAAAGAATCAACTACATAATTTGAAGAAAACTGAAAATGCTGGTGCTTTACCGAGGTAAAACAACTTCTTTGATTGGTATTGCAAATGTAGTTGATATGTTTTTCATTTTTGTGATGGTCTGAGCTGTTTCAGGTTTTATTAAATGCCACCACTATAATACCACCTTTTTCTTGGTTTGGATAACTGAATATCTAAATTGGTCTACATTATTTACAGCCATGTCCAACCTGCTGCAATCGTATTGCCCATATCAGGAACAAAAGCTCAGACGAAGAAAATTGGGAAGGAGGCACTTAGAGACCTAGCGGGTTTACTAGGTACTTCAATTGCCATTGTTGGAAAATTCGACAAAAAGTTACCCGGATAAAAAGCTCATAAGAAACAAGGCAAACATCACAAGATAATTCGAAAATCTTTTACCTCCTTTAGTCAATTGGTCGACTGAGTAAAAGGAATTTTGTAAATTTTGGGATTCTTGCAGTATTTACCTCTCGTAGCAGGGTCTAGAGTGGTTGAGCAAGAAAAAGAACAGACAAATATAAGTATTCAACAATATAGATTTCATTAAACTACAAGCATTTGCATGAGCTCCTTAATGTTGGCAAGGTAAAAACAAATAACTTATAAGTTGTCTTTCTCTCTCTAATTTTGTTGATGTTTGGGATTTGAAAAGACTACATTATTTCGTTACATATCATTTTAAGCGATAAACATGTACAACGCGAAAAAGAAGAAAAAAGAATACAAGACAAGTTGAAACCTAAGAAGGATATCACCAAGAAGTCTGCCAACAAAGCCAAGTGATGAGACTCCCACTTATCTTTGTTTACTCTTTTTCTCTATGTATCTCTTCCGTTTCAAAATAAATTTTGATTTTCAGTTACTCCAGGTCAGGTAAAGAATTACTCTATGTATTTACGTTTGCCTTTTATTCTTTTTTTTTTTTTGGTAAGAGGCCGTGAGTCAAAAGACCTCCCAAATATATAAATGAAACCAGTCAGGAATAAAAAAAGTTACAGACGAATGTTACGCAAACGGTAAAACCCGTTAACATCATCCAACAAGATAGGCTCGACCAAGACTGGGCAAGCAATAAGAGAATGAAACCCAAGAGATAAAGAGAACGAATAGTTTGCTAATCCATCGGCAAGACGATTAGCTTCCCTATACACATGAGCAATACGGACACATCAGTCCTTCGCGAGAAAGCCATAACACAGCCGTGCTAGGAACGAGAGAGGATGAACCCGACTGGTCCCCTTCGTTAGAATACCAATCACCACCTTCTAGTCAACTTCGAGCTCCAGCCTAGTACACCCCCTCTCCCAGGCTATGAGCAGCCCGTAGTAAACCCCACACAACTCCGCAAGAGGCGCTGAGCAAATGCCCATATTCAGCGCAAAACCTCCCTGCCAATTCCCTTCACTATCCCGCAGCGCTCCTCCAGCTGCAACTTTCCTGGGGTTCCCTTGCGATGCACCATCCACGCTAAGGCGCATCCATCCTTCACCCGGTGGAACCCAAGTGATCATTCTCTCCACCCTTACCAGCGGACGATGACTGGCGCACTGCAACGCTTGGGCCTTGTAACACTCCGATGCCTTGTCCCTCACATATTGCACCCTGTCACGACATTTAACATTTTCACCCATAACATTTCCACACCTCTACTTCCATCCCCACCAAACTGTTATAGGGAAGAGAGTGGCCCATGGCGTTCCCGCATCAACTTTAGTTTCTCGCAGATTCTCATACACCCATTCTAACAGCGACTGGCTAAATAACCTCTGCTGCTTCCGAACGGGCACCAACCTAGTCCACAAACCCGACATTGCCGGGCAGTCACGAAGCACATGCACAATCGACTCCTTCTTGCCTCTGTAGACTTCGCAAATGCCCGACTCGCACAAGTGTCTTTTCTGTCTCTCCAGATTTGTCATCACTACCTGTTGAGAAACAAACCAAAGAAAAATTCTAACCCGTTCTGGTACTCTGATCTTCCACAACCTACTCCAATACGTTTCCATGGACTGCATCGGAGCCCTATTCCTCATCAAAGCCGAATAAGCATACCTCACTGTAAACATACCATTCTCCCGAAGATATCCTATCCCTCGCCACTGTGATCACATCCACTAACATTGAGCCAAGTCGCAATCGTATGTCAGGGAGACCCTTTGTCTCCGTACTTGTTCGTCCTCTGCTTGGAAAGGTTATATCATCAAATCGAGAGGGTTGTCGCAGATAAGAAGTGGAAGCCGATAAGGTTATCAAGAGATGGGCCAAAATTGTTGCATATCTATTTTGCATATGACCTGACATTGTTCGCAGAGGAGTCAGTGGAACAGATACGCGTTATTCGGAGCCTGCTAGATGGTTTTTGTCGGGCGTCGGGGTAGAGGGTAATTCTTGAGAAGTCGAAAATCTACTTCTCAGCCAATGTGAGTAGAGATTTGGACAGACTGATTACGACCGAGAGTGGGATCAACTCTACAAGGAACCTGGGTAAGTACTTAGGTATGCCAATCCTTTATAAGCGTATCAACAAAGAAACCTTTGGAGACGTGGTGACGAGAGTGGCATATAGACTGTCGGGTTGGAAGGGTAGGTTTCTAAGTTTTGCGGGAAGGTTAGCGCATACAAAATCGGTTTTATCGGCGATTCCCATTCACACGATGAGTACAATCGGTTTTATCGTCGAATCCTGACGCCACCATCAGTCTTTGGCTTGCATAATCTGTCCCAAGCGATCAAGTGCATTTTCCTCTTCTCTGGTGAGCTCCCCCATAAGAAGGAGCGAGAGATGCTATCCAAGCTATCAATAATCATTCGTGATCGTTTTGAACGTAACATTACACAGGCTGATTGGTCTGAACTGCGTAATCTTTTCCGGTTTCAAAACTTTCGGTAGCAAGACCACTATAACATCATTCAACTTATCGGGCAAAACACCGGTAGCAAAGAAACCGAGCACCAGATTAACCAACGAATTCTCCATCGTTTCCTAGCATTGCTGATAGAAGATTGGCTGATATCCAACATGACCGGGAGATTTAAACCGACCCATGCTTCAGATCGTTGCCTCAATATCCATAGGCTGGAACGGTTTGCTGAGTTCCCGAGTCTCATCCCCAGATAAATGTTGAAACCCCTTCATAGGCAGTTTCTCTACTATTGGCTCCACATCAATCATTGAATAAAGGTCCTTATAGTAGCCCACTGCGTCGTCTTCTAACTCGCTTAAACCCGAGACCCAGCTATCTCTGATTTCAAAGCTTCAATGCGGCTCCTTCTCCTACGTACAATAGTCGAAGTGTGAAAAAATTTAGTATTCCGGTCCCCAAGTGTTAACCACTGTTCCCTCGACTTCTGCAACCATAACACTTCTTCTTGCGCCAAAATTGCATCCACTTCAGTAAGCAAGTCACACTCCTGAGCCAGCAGAGAATCCGTTTGCAGATCCTCTAAAGAGTCTTGGATGCTCTTGATCTTTCGAGAGATATCCTCCTTCCTCTTTTGGATATTCCCAAATACTTCTTTGTTCCATATCTTAACCTTGTCCTTCAGTTTCTCCAACGCAGCATGGGTTGACAAATCCTTATCCCACGAAGCTTCTAACAACCCCTAGAATCCATTATGATTGAGCCATGCAGGCTCGAACCGAAAAGGTCTCCTCTTCGGATCACAAGAGATCCCGGGACACAACTGCAAATACAGCGGAGAATGATCCGACGCTAAGAAGGGAAAGTGAGAGACCGTGGCATCTTGCCATTTTAGCTGAGACTGGGCGTAGCAGAGAACTCTATCCAGTCGCTTTGCGATAAAATTCCTCTCCAAACTCGCTCTCCTCCATGTGTAATGGTTACCTCGAAAACCCATATCTATCAAGGCTAACTCGTTAATCCAATCCCCAAAAGTTAGCGAGTCACCCGACAGACGACCATTTCCTCCAGTTCTCTCATCTAATCTTACGATCGTATTAAAGTCCCCTCACAGAATATGAGGATCCAAGATGCTCGACACAATCGTGCTTAACTCCAACCATAGGCCACTACGCCGCCCCCCCGAAGGAGCCGCATACACTACAATCAAGTTCATGTTCTCCTGACCGTTCCTTATCACCGCATGGATGAATTGGTCAGTCGATTTCACAATAGTGACGCTTCCCACTTCCGTTCGCCAGAGGAGCCACAACCCCCCACTCTGACCAACAACGTCCACTCTGAACGAATTAACGAAACCCAGCCCTTGACATATGCGACCTGCCCTATCTCCGCTCGAGTGGGTTTCAAACAATGCCAACACATCAATGTCGTACTTTTTCAACAGATACCTGATCGATCGCCTAAAATTGGTTTTATTTGCCCCCCGACAATTCCAAAGAAGACAATTCATGAGGGTTTCGATTACAGAATAATGGACTACCGGGGAGACACGTTATGCTCCACGTAACCTTGCCTCTGCTCCATGATCACACGGTTGAGACACCATAATCGACCTGTCCATAACCGCTCCACTTGTCCCATCTTCCACGATCTCCATCGATGACGGGGGAACATTAGCAAACTCGACTCCCATAGTGGTAACTGAGTCCCTTTGGCGTGCCTGACTTCGTCCCCCGTAACTCTCTCGAAACTCGCTTGAACCAAAAAATCTGACTCCACTTGCATCCTCTTTCCCGATTCCGATCTTGCCTCTCCCCCCTTTTTTGGGCCAAAAACTAAACCCCTCGTAGGCTTGAAAGCCATTTTAGGCCCATTATTCGATTTAGGCTTATTGTTAGATTCGACTTAACCCTGAGGGCCCTTCGTTTAGAGGCTTTAATTGTCTCTCCCTCCTTTCCTTTCGCCGCAAACCAACCCGCTTTAACTTGGCCCTCACGATTCTCTTGCCTTTTTGAACTTGAGGGATATTCGTTTTCCTTATTTGCCCCTGATTCCATGATTTCCTTACCCGAATCTAGCCCCGTCTCGCTCTCAGCAAGTTTTCCAAAACTGTTTGAGATCTCGATACTCCAAATATTCTGATTTCCTCTAATCACTGCATTGTCTTTATTAGTTTCCATAACGCGTTGCGTCGCGTGCGTGCCACTGAGCTCCTCCCGACTAACTCGTGCTCCGTCGAGGTCGTGGGCTCCGCCCCTCGCAACAGTTTCCCTTGGTACTTCAGACCGTCGACCCCCTCTTCGAACAGTCGTGAATCCATCTCCGATATCCTGGTTGACTGCGACCATCTGGTCCGTCCTTTCTCCCTCCCCCGGATTCCTCATATTCTCCGATTGCACTTTGGGGAAATTATGAACTAAGTGCCTGTACAGACCACAATTGGAGCAGATATTCACTAAGCCTTCATATGACACATAGTATCGCTCACCATTAATCATCACTGTCCGCTTCAGTGGTCTCTTCAAGTTTACCTCCACGCACACACGAGCATATCGTCTCCTATCACAATTTAGGGTAGTAGCGTCTACTCTAACTGGTTTCCCCAAGCCACCCGCTATCCCCATAAGGATTGCTTGATGATAGAGGTTACATCCACCATCGTCGCGTCGTCGGTTCTCATCCTTGGGTTAATGGTAAATCATCCGTCACTAGTCTTCTACTTATGAACCTCTGCCTTAGTGACTGTTGTTTTGTTTCATATAATATTCTCCAAAATGGATTTGATATTTTCTGCCTTTTAATCTATTTGGTTCATCATCAATTGGTGCTAGATCAATTGTCATTACTATATCTAGAAGTCTTATTTATATTTGGATTTATATTTAGAAGATTATGAGTAATTAAATATTTTAATTCGGATTTAAGTTTATATTTTTCAGGTCGATTTCAAGTTTAGTTTTTGTCCATTCCTAGACGAACGAGTGCTATGTGTATTACAATAATGACTTTGAATTTTTTGTATTTTTATTTTTTTGACCTGGAAAATAAGTAAATGTAAAAGTACTCATGTGATAGAATTAACAAATTATAAAAATATAAGAATATGTAAAAATTACATTATTAATTATATTCTTTTAAAATAAAAAATTATGTTTAAAACTAACTAATATTTTTATTTAAATATAATATAAAAATATATAACATCAAATATAAATAATTATATTTTTATTTATACTACATATTATATGCAATTACATCAATAGAGTACATAAGTATATTTTAATATAAAGTTTATATGAAATTAGATTATAATAATAATAATTATATATTATTTATCTAACCTAAATTATAACAAAAAAATTTAAAATAATCGGCACGTAACACGGACTTATATCTAATCTTATATATAATGAGAGGAGGGAGTGACTCCCGGCTTGACACGTGTCACCCC
>OVAO01000605.1:0-19782 GCA_900406285.1 Biscutella auriculata | reverse complement strand
GAGATTGACAAAGGAATGATTCTTCATTGAAAAATACAACATAAACCTAAAATTTCTCAAAACTTCAAACTATGCAGACATGACCGGCGTTGATGCTAGAAGAATCACCATACACCAATCAGAGAATAAAGAACCAGAGACGGCGAACAAAAAAAATAAGTATGAGAAGATTTTAGGGTTTTCATGTATCTTCTTTTTAAATTCCATGATTTTGTATATTCATAAAAATAATCAGTAAAAGTAGCTAGGAAAAAACTAGTATAACATCTTTATAAACATTTTAACTTTAATTAGACGAATACACAGGATCAAGTACCCATTTTCCAGCTTAGAAACATAACCAATGTTATCACACAAAACATATAAAGATTTATCTTCGTGATATAAGCATGACAAGTTTCAAGCTTAAAGTTAGAAGAGGTATTTTGGATAATCTTGACTCAAAACTTGCACATGGACTTGAGCTGCACATGAGGAGTATTTTGGAGAGACTTGAAGATTATTTACAACATATAGAGTTTATTGGAGATTATTCAAGTCATAGCCTTGAAGCCCAAGTCATGGTTCACCTTAGAGGTGCCCAGATTAATACTCTTCTTTCTAGGTTCTGTTTTATTCCAAATGGTTTTCCGAACCCGGATTTAATGAGGCTAAAAAGGGCACAACCTTGCCTAAGTGTGAATCACCCAAGAAGAAAAATCATTATTCATGAACCGATTCCTCAAGAAGAAGAATGAGTCGATTCGTGCACAAACTGGTTTCCTTTTAAATTAGCTAATTTGTTTGTTTTGTTGGAGAGTTTTCTCCTTCCTTTTATAGGCCCCACTTGTTTTATGGTTTCCTTCCTTCCTTTTGCTAATTAAGAACATTTGGCTTCCTCTTGTAAAGTTTAGCTTACTTTTGAAATTAATGAAAGAAATGTTTTCTCTCAAATTTTTCTCATTTCCTTTATTATGTCATATCTAAAGGAAGCTTTGAGTATGTCATATCTCAAGGTTCTTGGTGTATCTAAGGTCTCTCCATATCCTTACTGGTCCATTCGATCTATTTTTCCATCTTCCATCTCACCTTTCAATCCACCTCCATTGTTTCTCTTGGTAAACTCACAGCTCCTTCATCATCATCCCAGCTCATTCTCGCCTCCAACAAGTCACGATCTACATCTCATCATCACTTACGGCCAGCCCCATCTTCCCCATCAAGCCACGGCCTCTCCATCTCCTTCCATCTTCAAGATGCATCCTTTCCTCCATTTTCAAAGCCACAAAGCTCTCACCTTTCACTACAAAAAAACCTTCATTGACTCCTTAATAGCACCAGATGCCTAAATGCTACCGTAGACTGATTTCAGATTTTTCAATTATCTATTATAGCACGTTCAAAATGCTATTCCATAATTTCACAAAACATGAGTCCAAATTATGTTTAATCCAACTAAATTATCCATTTACCCATTATAGCATAAAATATGTTCAATTAGTTTGTTAATTTGGTTAAATTCACAAAAAGTTAAAATCAAAATTTATTTATAGCACTCCTCTACAACGTTCATTTGAGAACTACTATTGTAAATTATCTAGATTTTCGGTTCTATATGATAGCACGAAAGTCGCGTTGTTTTATGGTTTCATCAAAACGCAAACAAATCTGCGTACGAAACCTCGAACACTTAGTAAATTTTCATCAAAACTTTGCAATCTCCCTCTCAATTTTCTCACATTCGCTCTATTATTCCCTCCATAACTTGTTGCTTTGCCTCTCTAATTCCCTCTCTAAATCTTTTCCTAGCTTTGGAAATCTAATTCCCTCCCTTAAATTTTCACAAAACGTCCTCAATTCCCTCTCAAAATCCTTCTCTAATTTTCGTTGTTTGATTTCGTTGAGCGATTTCGCTCTTAGACATCGAGTGATTTCTTTTACGTCTCAATCCACTCTCCAATTCCCTTTCAGCTTTGCTGTTTTATCGGGCTTTCCTCTTTCTGAAAAGCTTTAGCAATTTTATTCGGTGTTCTTGTTTTCCTTAAACTCGTTTATCTTCACTCTCCCTCTGTTGACGCAACGTTGTTTTTGAGCTTCTTATTTCAGTTTCCTATTTTCTAATTATTGTTGAATGGAGAGAGAGAATACATATTGTGTTGGGTTCTGTATTGTTGCTGTAGTTGAATTGATACATAGAAGATAGTAGTATTGGTACTTGTCCTTGTTCTTATGGTAGTGATCTGTAGACGTTGATGAATGAATGTTGATGAATTTGTTCATTGGTCTCTAGTTAATATACTCATTTTCTTATATGCTCGTTTACAGTTCTGCAACATCCTCACCACTACAAAGAATGAGATAATTTCATAGTTGGAATAATTTGGGTTAACGAGCTTTCTTCCCTTTTGGTTTTCGTTTCAGATTAGGAGATGCATATGATATCCCCTTATGTTTCCCTATGTTGAAGTAATTTTGGTTGTGAGTTTCTGATTAGGAGATGTAGTTAGATATCCCGTATTGTTTTTGAATTCTGGTTCAGATTTTCTGATTATAAGATTCAGTTTCGAATTCAATGGTTGTGGGACTGTTTCATTAATCTGGAACTGAGAATTCATTGTTTCGTCCTTTGTTTGTATATTAGTTTTGAATTGAGAACAGAGAACAGAGAAGCTTGTATTGGTACTGGTCTTGTCGATGAAAAAACTAATGGAGAAGCGAGCTAGATGAATTTGGTCGATGAGAAGGGAGATCCATTTGGCATGAAGACAAAATAATGGACATGCGCAGTAATGAATTTAGTCGGAAATTAACATGTGTTACTTCAAAAATTTTGTAAATTGTATTTTTGTGATTAAGAGAAATTTTGTATACTTATAAATTTTGTAAATTGAATTTTTGTGAATAAGAGAAATCTAATTTTCCTTTAAGGTGCATAATTCTGACATTTGATTAAGTTTTTATAAGTATGTTAGAGTAAGTTGACAAAAAAAGTATGTTAGAGTAAATATTATGGCTAAATATGTATGATTTTGTTATATAATTTTGTAAATTAATGAAAAATAAAAATTCAACAAGTTATTGGAAATAATAAAACATGTGTATATCAATGAATTATTCAAAAATTTTAGGGATTAGATGGGGTTTAGGGGAATACATGGGGTTTAGGGTTTAGATGGGGTTTGAGAGTTAAATGATGTGTTATAGCATTTTTACGTGATATCAATGGAGGTTCTTGAATTTAGAGGTGTACAACACAATATTGGTGTTTGAAAATGTGTGTTCTATGTGTTATCCAAACAATAATACAAATTAACCAAGTTTATTCACTTATAAAATAAAATTAATTCAGTTGTTTGAATGATATGGATTACATATATGGGGTTTAGGGATAAGATGGTGGTATAAGGGTTATTCATGTGTTTTAGGAATTGTAGTGTGAGCTCATTTCAACATTCACATTTAACAAAAAACAAAAGCTATATTCGATGTAGATTGCATANGTAGATTGCAATATTTGGATATATATTAAGTATTAGGATTATAATTTATATATTTGCATATTCAAATTAAGTAATTAAATATGTTTTTATACTTACGGTAATAGATAGCACGGGATAGACGCTATCGTAACATTTCATTAGGCAGGGTTTTAGTCCGCCACACTTAAGGGAAAATTTAGTAAAGTGAAACACGAGATTTTTTCCCCCTTTCTCTCTCGAATTAGGGACTTCTCCAATGATGACATCTCTCTGACATTCCGCTCCGCCTTCGCTCGCCGTCATCTCTCTCCGACATTGCTCTCCCTCTTTCTGCGCCAGCATCTCTATCCATTATTGCTCTTGTTCTTTCGCTCTGTGAGGTAAATTCGAACCTATTTCAAAGTTTTTTCGTTTCGTTGTTTTTCAATAAAAAGTAATAGCTCTGAGATTGTTTTACAAGGGTTAGCGTCTACCTATTTCTGGGATTCACGAGTGAATAGTTGCTATACTAACCAAGACAGGTCCATATTTTTCTTCTCAACATTTGCTTGTTATCGGCATTCATTGATTTATCTTGCATGTTTTCGTGAGCTTCGTTGTTATCTGATTTGCAAACGCCTTGTCTATGTGGATGATTCAAGCATGTTCCTGTGTGGTTTCATTATTATCTGAGGATTTTTTGCATGTTTCATTGTTATCTGAAGCTAAGTTGAATTATTTCCAGACGTTAACATGTTTCTTAGAAATCAAAAGTGTGTAGAAATGGTGGACAAATCATGGGTTTATCTCTGCAGGTATGGTTTCAAATAGGACTTAGTAACTTGTTCGAATTAGGAATCTGTGAAAATAAATGTTTCTTTTTTCTTACATATGAGAGACGTTCTTCAAAGTTTGTTCAAGATGTTGCTGCATCATTAGGTGGCATTGATGTCATAGTATGCTCATGTATCGACTATCGCAATGTAGATCGTCACTCATGCATTGAAGTTGTTGCTCATCTAGTAACAAGAGGAATGGATGAGTGTTACAAGATACGGAAAGACTGGTATAATCATGGAGAAACACATCCAGAGTCTGTAAATGTGAATGATGCCAGTAATTGGAATGTTGAGATTATGGAATTGTATAGAGTAGCTGAGTTTATTGAGATGGCAGAGGTAGAAGACAAGAAAGAAGATGATTTCCTTCAGAAGTTGGTTGACGCTGACAAACTTTTGTACCCTAGTTGTGTGAACCACATCAAGCTATCGGCCATTGTCTTCCTTTTTAGACGTAAAACACAGAATGGGTGGTCAGACAAGAGCTTCAATGATCTACTAGACACACTATCAAATATGTTGCCAAAGGATAATATGCTACACAGATCTCTGTACGATGTGAAGAAGTTTCTGAGAACTTTTGGTATGGGGTATGAGAAGATTCACGCTTGTGTGAATGACTGCTGTTTGTTCCAAAAAAAGTACAAGAAGCTTGATGAATGTCCAAAGTGCAAAGCTTCGAGATGGAAGATCAATCCACATAATGGTGAAGTGAAAAAGAATATTCCAATGAAAGTACTCCGATATTTTCCCATAATCCCAAGGTTAAAAAGAATGTTTAGGTGTGAGGACCTGGCAAAATATTTGCGGTGGCGCTCTGAAAACAAGAGCACAGATGGAATGCTTCGTCACCCAGTTGATTGTGTTTTGTGGGATAAGATGAATGCAAAGTACCCTTCCTTCGCAGCTTAAAAAAGGAACATCCGACTAGGTCTTTGCACCAATGGGTTTAATCCGTTCAACATGAAGAATACCAACTATAGTTGCTGGCCTTTTCTGTTAGTAAACTACAACCCGCCTCCTCACATGTGCATGAAGAAGGATAACATAGTGCTCTCATTGCTTATTCCTGGTCCACATCAACCTGGCAATAGGCTAACGTGTAAAACACTCCACCTGGGGGGTACGGTCGCAAGACCGACACTCAAAGGAATTGGCGGGGGCCTGTATTGATGTGTACTTAGAGCCACTAGTAGAGGACCTAAACCAACTTTGGTCAGAAGGAGAGTTGATGTATGACACATACAACAAAACTACATTTAACATGAAGGCTATGCTTCTTTGGACGATCAATGATTTTCCTGCCTATGTTAAACTACAACACATATGGATCGAGGAAAAAAGTCATGGTTTGGTGGAAAAGCTGAACAAGGGAGAAATGGGAGGATATTAAGTGGTGCATATATTTCACACAACCGGAGACATTTCAAAAACAAGTCTGGTAATATTAAACCAACTGGAAAGAAGAGGAAAAATGTTGAAGTAGTTGAGACAGATTCTGATACCGATAGAACATCAAGTGAGTCTGAGGAAGAATGTGATGTAGTAGATGAAGATGAGCTATCAAGATGGAAGAAAAGATCAATATTTTTCACTCTACCATATTGGAAGGTATTATTATATGTTTCGTACTCGATCTTAATTAAATTCATCTTGTCTAATTTACTAACTTGAAATGTATAACAGGAAAATCCAATTCGGCATAACTTGGATGTAATGCACGTGGAGAAGAATGTTGCTGCGAGCATTGTGGCGACATTGTTACACTATGGGAAGTCGAAGGATGGTATTAAAGCTCATAAAGATCTTCCCAAGACGAGAAGAAAACATTTTGCAAGAGATTATTCCACTTCAAAAGCCCAGATGGGTATTGCTCTAACATAGCAAGAGGTGTATCAGTGGATGACTGTAAGATATCAGGCTTTAAGTCACATGATTACCACATCATGATGCAGCAACTACTCCGAGTAGCACTAAGAGGGTTACTACATAAAGGACCTTAGTTAGCCATTTTCCGGCTATGTGCCTTCTTCAACCATCTGTGCCAGCGAGTCATTGACAGAGATAAAATCCACGCTATGGAAGTAGAAATTGTTGAAACTCTCTGCATGTTTGAAAGATTTTTCCCGCCAAGCTTCTTCGATATAATGGTGCATTTGACTAGCCATTTGGGTAGGGAAACAAGAATATGTGGACCAGTCCATTTCAGATGGATGTATCCATTTGAGAGGTATTTATTCTTTAATCCTCTTACAAACATTTAGTGTGGTTAACTCAAGTCCTTTTATCTAGGTACATGAAGGTATTAAAAGATTTCGTACGCAATACTGCAAGACTAGAGGGATGTATTGCAGAATCGTACCTTGCTGAAGAATGTGTGCGGTTTTGTAATAGTTTTCTGAAGAGGACTACAAATGTGCAAGAAAAGCAAGACATAACTACCGAGTATAATAGCAAGTCCATATTGGAAGGTCATCCAATTTCAGCAACAACTCCAATCACATTAACTGAAAAAGAACCGAGTATAGCTCATCTTGATGTACTAGAGAATACATTAGTTGTGGATGAATACGTTGAGTAAGTATGTCTAACTTATTACTATTACTTACCTATTAAAAACTACAACGGTAAAAAAATGCTTTCCCAATCCAGCACGCACCTACAACAACTTCAAGACACATGTGGAAGATGTAAACGTGATGAAACATACTTATGGAACATGCATACAAAACATTTTGCAAGCTGGTTAAAAGAACTGGTAAGTTTATAATATATATATATATATATATTGTAATCGTTAAGAACTGCTTTACTTAATATTGTATTCTGATTCACTAAGTAGTCTACTTTATTGTATGTAGATACACATTAATTCAGATGCTCATGATGAAACGTTGAAATGGCTGGCATATGGTCCACTTAGAAGTGCAAGGTCTTATATAGGCTACCTTGTAAATGGCCAGAGGTTCCAAACAAGCTCAGTTCATAGAGAAACTCAGAATAGTGGATTGGTTTATGAAGTTACGACAATGTGTAGAGCCAATACGAAAGATACTTCACACGTAGTTGACCTGCTGACATATTATGGAAGAGTGGTAGACATCATCTTGTTGGACTACAGTGTCTTCTACATTCCTTTGTTTAAATGTCATTGGGCAGTGAAGGGTACTGGAATGAGGATAGAAGATGGATTCACTCTAGTTGATCTTCATCAAAGTCAAGTATCCTTCTCGAAAGATCCTTACATATTAGCCTCTCAAGTCAAACAAGTCTTCTATTCAGGGAGAGATGAAGAATCAAGTTGGTCTGTTGTCATGAAATGTCCTGCTAGAAGATATACTGCTAGAACATATGGATATGGAAACTTTTATGGATGAGGCTCTTAGTGCTAGAATAGACTATGAAGGAATTTATGTGTGAATCTATATTATGTGCCTTGATTTGCTTCGTGTGTGAAATATTGAGTGTTGCTTGGAGTTTTTGTGTGAATCTATATTTTGTGTCTCATTTTATTTGTTGTTTGTTTTGTTGATTATTTCAATGTTGAATGAGAAGGACGAAGAGCTGAATGAAAAGGACGAAGGGCATAATGAGAATGAGAAGGACGAATAGCACAATGAGAATGAGAAGGACGAAGAGCATAATTCGAATAAGAAGGACGAAGAAGAAAATGAGCAGAATGAGAATGAGGAAGAGGATGAGGATGAGCATGACGAGGAACGGAACGATAACCAGAATGCTAATGAGGAAGACATAGATGAAGACAATATTGAAACATGTCATCAGGAAGATATGGACGAAGACAATATTGAAGCTGATTAGACTATAGATGCCCATGTTGACGATGTTATATATAAAGGTGTACGAACTGAAGAAGTTCAACCCAAGACAAAAAGACAGTGAGGACCAACTAGGATGAGAAACATTTAGACATCCAAATGTGAAAGAAATAGTTGATTTCACTGAATTGGGAGAACCCTGTGGTCCAGGATCTGTTAAGTTGTCATCATACTTGGGGCCATTGGTTCGTGAACACGTTCCAATCGTAATAGATGATTGGAGGAATATAACCACAGAGATGAAAATTGTTCTTTGGAAATCTATTCAAGTAAATTATCTACTATGTTTATAGTTAATATTGTTCGGATGAATGAAGTATAGTGTACTCTTACAAACTTTGGTTATCAATGAGTGCAGGCAAGGTTTGATCTAAAGGAGGAATATCAAAGGGCTACTGTATTTAGGCAGATGGGTTGTCTATGGAGGGCATCAAGATCAAGGTTGGTTACTCGGATAAGGAGGGCAAGGAGTAACGATCATAGGATGAAGTTGAGGCCCAAGAATGTTACTCCTGCGGAATGGACTAAGTTCGTCAAACTAAAGACAAGCTCAGAATTCCAGGTACACTTAAATATCCAATTGAAACTGTTTTATTTGTCACCTAGAAATGAAGTATTATTTTGTAGGTTGTGAGTGATTCATACAAGAAAAAAAAGAGCACTCAAATTCCTCATACTTGTAGCCGGAAAGGAATGGTTAGACTTGCTGAAGATATGGTAAGGTCATTATTCTCTCTATATTGCTTGTGTAAATGTATGTAATATACATCTTATGGATATACAGAAAAAGGAGTCTGGAGACATGACAAGGCTGAAGGTATCGTTGAAGTCTCGAACTAAAAAAGATGGTTCTCCAGTTAATACAAATGCTGCTGAAAAGTACTATATTCTTAAACCTCGATGATTACTGATTTCATCATAATGAGTGACTTATCATTTATGTTATCTCATTATAGGCAAAGGCTGCACAGCTAGCTGATAGTGGTAGTCAGTCTAGTTTCGCGAACCCGAAAGAGGATCAACAATCTCAGCTTTTAGGAAATGATAATCCTGGAAGGTTAAGGGCAATGGGTAGAGGGGCTAATCTGTCAAAGTTAGCCCGTTTTCAGATTAAAAAAAATATATGGAAGACTTTCAAGCGCCACAGATTCAACTTTTGTAAAAAGTTGATGATTTGCAAACAGAGATAGCTAAAATGAGGATGAATGTATTTTTAATAAGTGCATAATTTTATATTTTTTGTATTACAAGTTTAAGTTGGAGTTCTTAGTTATTTTGTATTTTTCAAGCAGAAACCAGAAGGTGAAATCGGTGAATCTTCAGCTGAAAAAATAAGTTCTTAATTATTTTCAATACATGTGAATGAATTATGGTATAACATAACCTTTATCCCTAATCTATATTTTGCAGAGTGTCAATAGGATACTACAACCTAAGTGTGTGTTGTTTGATTGAGGTGGTAATGAGATAGTTGTAGATGGACGTTTTTTATCAGCGGATCCAGAGGTCTTGGTCAGTGACATTCCTCTAGCTCCCAACGCAGTTCAGGTGTTAATCGAGTCTATTACCAAGCAAGATGCATTTTTGTGGCGACCTATACCAATTATATCCACTGTTGGACAAGCGGCTGGAGAAATGGTTGCATGGCCTGAGTTTAAATGTGACATTGGAGCGATTGATCTCCAGTCAGAAGACGTTGTACCAAGTGTAATTACATATATCGAGTATTTATGTTTTTAAACATGTTTGAGTTCTAGTTTTTATGTTTTATGGTAGAGCCCAAACACAACACTAAACAGGTGCAAACTATTGCAGTGGAACTCAACAAATGATTTGGTTGTGGCTGAGGGACGTTGGCAGTGTAAAGAACAAGGAGCTTTAGTAAGTGGATTGCCTCTTGGACCGAATGCGGTGAATGTATTTGTCGATATGGTAGGAGAGCCTGACCGATTTTTATGGAGACCCACAAAGGAGATGAGATACCTTAAGAATGATGCTATGTCATCTGTCGCTTGGCCGATAAGCATAGTTTTTTTCCATGAGACGACAAACACTACACCTCAAGGATCTCCTTCAATTGGAAAATCTGCAGCATCATGTTCCAAAGCTACACATGAGAAGTTTACAACGACTGCAAATACTCAAGACTCAGTTGGAAAGTCTAGTAATCCTAACTCGCCACAAATCAACAAAAAAACCACTTCCAATCCAAAAAAGTCACTGCCACAATCCCCTCTTCGCAGATCCCAGGTACGTATGTTGCATCTTAATATGTATAACAATTGGGGTTGCTACGATTTGTTTTTTTAATATGTACTTAGCATGTGATGAATAAGAACAAGAACGTACTTAGGATTATGTATAGTTTAGGTGCATTGACTCATTATGTGAAGTGTGTGTGTAGTTAATTTCCTCTGGTTTGTGAATTTAGAAGTGTTGCTCTGGTTGGTTCATGATTATTATGCTGCTTGTACGTGTTATATTCAGTTACTCTGGTTTGTATAAATTGCAGCGTTCAGCAGAGACTTCAAAGCCAAATCAGAAGTGCAAGCTTATGGATCATTTGGGAAAGAAGAGAGTGGTTGCAGAAGGGAGTTGGGTTACATCTGATCCAACCAACGTCGTTCACTTTGGTCCACTAGGGCCTGATGGTTGTAGAGTTTGGGTTGATGTTGTGAAGTTCAACTTTGCAAGAGTATGGAGACCAAATGATGAAATCGAGTTGTTGGGAGATGCACTTGGGTCATGTATTGCTTGGCCTGAGGACAAGGTAGTTATGCTTTAAATGCATCAGAGTAATAAGACCTTAAGTTCACCCTTTATATGTATGAGACTATGTTTATGTAGTTAATAAGAACTTGTAATGACTTGAAACTAGTTGTATGTTTGGATATTTTGTTTATGAATGGTTTCTTTTGTGGTTGTCATTTAATAACATTACGAAGCACAAGTATAACTGAACTATAACGCTATGAACCTTATATAATGGCATAAAGAAAACCGCTATGAATACTAGCTACAAGCGTACTGTCCAACATGCTTTCATATACGCTATCGTACACACATTTTATAGCCAAACAAGCAAACGCTATAGCAAGTCAGAACATATCATAACACAACAACACAACGCTATGATATATTGAGGTATATAATAGCGCAATATTACATACGCTATTATATTTGCGATATATAATAGATGTCCATGAAAACGCTATTGTACATACATGCATATAATAGCAGGACAGACAAACGCTATGTTTGTTTTAACCCATATGATAGCTTTGTGCAAAAACGCTATGATAAGACCAACATATATAATAGCACAGTTCATGTAACGCTATCGTAGATTCACCGGTATAATAGCAGAGGTAAAAAACGCTGTCATAGTGTCATATCTATGATAGCTGGGGAAGAAGCAACGTTTATGGTAACGCTCTGAGAGATCTATGATAGCTATATCTACGTGCTATTAATGAACACTTTTCTTGTAGTTTTTTCCACGCCCACGACTCATACCTCCACCAGTAGCCCCTCTTCAAGCCATCTTCTTCACTCCACCATTATAAAGTCGTTGCCTTTTTCACCCATCTCACCACACTCCTTCTTATCACCACCTCATGAAGCTCTCTCCTTGTTAGTGCTTGGTTCGATCTCTTGGGAAGGATTACATCACGTGGTATAAGAGAACCAAAAAACCTAGAGGAGATCCATCAAACATTGATATACTCGGTTTTTATCGTATTTTTAGTCCCGTATTTTCCTCGGTTTTGTGTATTTTCGGTTGGTTTAGAGTCTTTTAGGATTGCATTCGTGTACATATTGCATTTCCAGGTGTTTCGAAGGACTGTGCAACATTCGGGATCGAAAAGGACGAAAACGAGCAAGAACGAGTCAACTCCGGAAGTCAACCAGAGTCAATATCGGCCACATAGCACTCAATATCGGTCAGGCAGTGCCCATGGTCTCAATATCGACCTCAGTATCGGCCAGGCTGTGCCCCAGATGCCAATATTGGCCATAGAAGAGATGATATCGGCCACATGATGCTCTAGATTCAATATCGGCCACCATATCGGCCTCCTCGTGGCCGATATCGGTCATTTCTCTTTCCAAAATCTGACGTTTTAACCCCTGAAGCCCTAGATTTCTCTCCTATAAATACTCACCTTAAGCCATCATTTGTGATGTGATGGGTGTGACGTTTTAGGTTGTTAGAGAACGTTTTTATTGTAAGTTTTAGTCTAGTTTCTGTAGTTCTAGATCTGGTTATCGCTGTAAGGAACCTTGCCTTAAGTTTCAATGAATCAGATATGCGTTTATTATTTGCTTTGTTCACTTATGATTTGTGAGTAGTTACCTTTAAGTGATTGGTTAGGCTAGATTAGGGGATTGGATCTTTAGATCTGGTGTTCTGGGGTTTAGAACTACAAGTATTTTATGTGATAAGGTACTCTTAAGGCTTGATTGCAGTCCGGCCGGCCCAATTATGATCTAAAGAAATCTTCTAAACCCTAAATGGAACAGTTAGCTTTTAGTTTCTGCCTTATACAGT
This sequence comes from Biscutella auriculata, assembly GCA_900406285.1. Classification (NCBI taxonomy): domain Eukaryota; kingdom Viridiplantae; phylum Streptophyta; class Magnoliopsida; order Brassicales; family Brassicaceae; genus Biscutella; species Biscutella auriculata. The sequence goes on along the minus strand of OVAO01000605.1, from coordinate 7,115 downwards.
TCTGNTAAAGAAAGCTTCTAAACCCTAAATGGAACAGTTAGCTTTTAGTTTCTGCCTTATACAGTTCTGAATGTTGTTCTTGATTGCCTTGGTATGTAGACGCGAGAGCGCGGTATTGATGCATGTTATGATAGCATTTTTGATGGGTTATGGGAAAGTAACTGCTCCGGGGTTCTCAAAGCATGCAGACACGAGAGTGCGGTGTTAGCGTTACCTTGAGAGAGACTCTTCGTGCTAGAATGACTGAGTCCATTTTAAATTCCTTAACCCTGAAATAAGATTAAAACCGAAGCACCTAGACCTTGGATCTTTGCCTGAAATCGATTTGCCAGATCAAATGTATGTTTTCTCTTTTATTGAACTTCGTTATTTTCTGCTTTATTTTGCTTTTTGAATGGTCACCTGCTTCACTACAATTAAACGACAATCATTACAGGATTTTTAGTGACGGAGTTAAAATCCTGCTTATACCTAGGAAATATTGTGCGAGTTCTATTGTCTATAGCAAGCATCCCGACTTGGTTCGATATATACCCACCTTCTTCATTTGACTAAGTTTTTGCTTTTCTCTGCTCTACTCATCCATAGTAGACGTAGCGGGAACGAAACCCAGCTAATACCAAACATCAGGGGGTATCTTTACCCCTCATATCCTATACTTTGAGTTTTTGACCCATTTTTGTGCTCTTGTTTCAATCGGTTTTCTTTTGAGTTTTTCTCCGGTTTATATGTTTTCTTGTAGCTAGATATGTTATGTTTTAGGTTTCAAGTCGCTTTTGTGTTTAGAGTTTCAACCTTTTTAAGAAAAACCCAAAAAGATTTCGGTTTTGTTTTAAGTGTTTTTGCCTTTGTTTTTGCTTTATAAAACTCCTAAACTAAGAAAGATTTGATCTCTCTTTTGTTTATGAGCATTTTGAATTTGGATTAGGAAGAAACCCTTGAGTCATTTTTGTCTAGATCTTTAATTTTTTGTTTATTAATGTGTTTTTGTGTTTCTAGATCTGGTTTTAATGGAGTTTTATGCTCATTTTCGTGCAAGGAAGAAGGTGGAAAAAAGGAAAAGCATTAGGCACAAAGAGACAAAGTAATTCAAAATTTGGAAAAATGGTGTTCCATGGTACCGTACCCCACCATACCGTGGTACACTGTCAGTCGTACCGCGTGTGTACCACACTCGCCTGTGGTATGTACCATGATTGACCGTTGTGTGACCCGTCCAACCAAGCTGACCTCCCACGCGTACCCCTGTCGACCCCAACACTTACCAGACTGTATCAGCATTGGCCTGCATCGACCCCAAAGCTACACACTGTGAGAGTTATTCTACCTTTGGTAGTCAATCTTGAATGGGAACTTTGGCAAATGGATGTCAAGAATGTCTTCTTACAAGGTGAGCATAAAGATGAAGTCTATATGAGTCTTCCTCCGGGTTTGAAAGAATCAGTGGCTCAAGGCAATAATGCATTGAAGCTAAACAAGGCAATTTATGGTCTTAAGCAATCACCAAGAGCTTGGTATCACAAACTGAGCTCAACTCTTCTCACAAAAGGTTTTAAGAAATCAGAAGCAGACCACACCTTATTCACTCTCCAAAGCCAAGAAGGTATTGTAGTCATTCTCATTTATGTAGATGATATAATCATCTCTGGGAATGACAAGGTAGGGATTCAAACTACAAAGGTCTTTCTAATTTTTTTTTTTTTTTTGACATTAAAGATCTTGGAGAACTAAAGTATTTTCTTGGTATTAAGATATGTAGATCCAAAGAACGACTACATCTATCACGAAGGAAATATACACTTGATCTATTAAGTGAAACAAGAAGCTTGGAGCAAAGGCAACAAAGACTCCTCTAGAAGACGACTACAAAGTCAGTAGAGAGGGGGAGCTTGAAGATGAGCCATTTGGATATGTCACACGCTATAGAAGATTGGTTGGTAAGCTTATCTACTTAACTATCACACGGCCTGATATTTGCTATGTTGTGAATCAGGTAAGCCAACATATGCAAGCACCCAAGATGTATCATTAAAGCATGATTGAGAGGATACTTAGATACCTCAAAGGATCAGCAAGCCAAGGCATTTGGATGGGATGCAACTAAAGCACATAAATAGTTGGTTATTGTGATGCCGATTGGGCTGGTGATAGGAATGATAGGAGATCAACATCAGGTTATTGCACATTCATTGGAGGCAATCTAGTTACTTGGAAGAGCAAGAAGCAAAAGGTTGTGGCATGCTCAAGCGCTGAAGCTTAATATAGAGCCATGAGAAAGCTTGCAACAAAACTGATTTGGTTAAAGGCATTACTCAAGGACTTGGGAATTGAAACTGAAGCACCAATCACAATGCATTGTGATAATCAATTCGTAATCCATATAGCTACAAACTCGGTCTTCCATGAAAGGACTAAGCACATTGAAGTGGATTGTCATAAGGTGAGGCAGTTGGTGGAGCAAGGAATGATCCTTCAATGTTTTACAAGAAGCTCGAATAAACTTGCTGATATCTTCACCAAATCAGGAAGTTTGAAGGTTTGTGAGTTCATCCATTCAAAACTTGGACTCACAAATCTGCCTATAGCTTAAGCATTCCCTAGGCCATAGATTCTACACTTTTTCCCTTAGTATGGTTTTGTCCCAAGAGGTTTTCCATACTAAGGTTTTTAATGAGGTAGAATGGGCATGGTTCCAAACTTAGCTTATTCATTCGATCATATGCTAAGCTTGAGGGGGAGTATTAAGTTATGAGAATAAAATGAAGACCTAAGTGAATTCTGCCTTGCTAAGGAAGTATGAGCTGTGAGAAGCAAGTGAGCAATTCAAACATAAAAGAGCAGTTTATGGTTTAAACAAAGGAACAAAAGAGAATCAATGAAAGGGGAATTGTTGGCTGAGCATGAAGGAAATGTGCTAAATATTCAGAGTATTTTAGGCATAAGAAGGAGTCATTAATGCTTCAGAGCCAAAGGAGAACAAGACAAAAACTGTGTTAGCTTGTAGAACAAGATAAAAACTGTGTCAGCTTGTCTTTTGTGCATCCCAATGCAAAGACCAGCCTCTAACCCAACATCTCTTTCTTCTTTTAGCTCTATCTCTATGTTTGTTGTCTCGATTTATATGTTGTAATCTCACACCTAAAAGAAAATATCAGATGAATATGGTTTCTCTCATTCTCTCTCTCTCGGCCTAAATGGCTCTCTCTTCTTCTTCATACTTCAGTTACTAAATACTCATAATTCTCACAGAAGAGACATCTCTCCAAGCACCAACTGGTCCCATTATGAGAGAACAAGCAAAGAGGTTTGCTGGAGCCATTATGCATGCATGAGAGGGCTTGAAGAAGACTTGCTACATCTTGAAGGAGAAGGAACCGAATCACCATATCTATCTCCTTATGTCTTCAAGAGAGTAAACCGAATAAAGAGATAGTTCGGGGTACTCTTTTATGTTAGGTGAGTTTTGTCCCAATAGGTTTTCCCACCAAGGTTTTTAATGAGGCCAATTGCACATGAACCAACTCTCCAAGGCGCCATGAGAGTCGTTTCCACACTTAGTCGATATGACAGTTGCTCTCTCATGAGATGCCTTGTGGTTTTATCCATTTTCTTTTGCATTTTTCCATTGTGTTTAGGGCTTCCTTCCCTTCCCTAAGTATTTAAACTCTCTTTGTAAGAAACTTATCCTTTAGCTAACATTTTGAAATCAGAAAACCGAGAAAGTTCTCTTGTTAGTTCATGCTTGAGTGTGTCATATCTTTTGCGATATAAGTGTGTAATATATTTGATCTCTAAGGTGTATCCAAGGTTCTTCATCCCCTTGGTGGTCCTTTTCGTTCTTCCCTTCATTTCTATCCCATTTCCCCTTTCCACGTTACCCGTCGCCCAGTTACCACCATCGCCGTCGTTCTCCATCCTCCGCCGTCACCCGCTGGTTCAGTCACGATCCATTCCCTTCATTTACCCCAAGATCTACCCATAAGAAGTTTCACATCCATCGGAGACTATCTGTGCGAGGAAAAATCCTCAAGAACGTCTTGTACGACCTGGCGTTTTCATCAATCTCTCACGATCGACATTCCTACTTTACCCTCAGAGAGATCGTCACCAAAAGGAGTCAACTTTGGAGCTGATTTGGTCNGGTCGGAGGAAATCTCAACGCTTTCGTTCGTACGACCGGTGCACCCGTCCCAGCCGTACCCGACGACTCCGTTTCCAAACTCTTCATCCAACTCTTTTCCTTTTCTCATTTCCTTTCGACTGATCTTAATATTTTGAAGTTCAAGCGCGGTATAACAGATTTCTCGTCATTTGAACACAGGGTTTAAGAGCCGTGAACTTGAGGTCGCCTCCTCCGTAGTCGGCCGCCGTCCAAGTTCCTCTCTAAGGGCATTATCACGCTATCAAGCGTGTATCACTAAGAAGAGCATAACCTTGCCTAAGCGTGAGTCACCCAAGAAGGAAAATCATCCTTCATGAATTGGTTCCTCAAGAAGAAGAATGGCCTAAACCGTGAACAAACCGGTTTCATTTTAAAGAAGCTAATTTGCTTGTTTTTGTTGGAGAATTTTCTCCTTCCTTTTGTAGGTCTCACTTGTTTTAGGGTTTCCTTCCTTCTTTTTGCTATTTAAGAATATTTAGCTTCCTTTTATAAAGTTTAGCTTACTTTTGAAATTAATGAAAAAGATATTTTCTCTCAAAGTTTGCTCATTTCCTTTAATGTGTTCTAAAGGAAACCTTGAGTGTGTTATATCTAAAGGAAACCTTGAGTGTGTCGTAGCTCAAGGTTTTTGGTGTATCTAATATCTCTCCATAACCTTAGTGGTCCATTCGATCCATTTTTCCATCTTTCATCTCACCTTTCAATCCACCTCCATTGTTTCTCTTGGTAAACTTACGGGTCCTTCATCATCATCCCACCTCATTCTCGCCTCCAACAAGTCACCATCTCCATCTCTTCATCACTCACGGCCAACCCCATCTTCCCCATCAAGCCACAACCTCTTCATCTCCTTCCATCTTCAAGCCGCTTCCTTTCCTTCATCTTCAAAACCACAAAGCTCTCACCTTTTCCACACCCACAGCTCATACCTCCACCAGTAGCCTTTCTTCAAGCCATCTTCTTTACTCCACCATTATAAAGCCGTTGTCTTTTCACCCATCTCACCATACTCCTTATCACCATCTCATAAAGAATTCTTCTTATTAATGCTTGGTTCGATCTCTTGGGAAGGATTACATCACTTCGACTAGCAAATCAAATGATTACAGCCAATGTTTTTACTCATTTTGTTGTTGTTACCTATCTATACATAGTTATTAACTTCGAATTTCCATACTCGGTAGGCTACTACATTGACTCAAGTTGTCATTTTCGAATTGCCAACATAACTAATGTTATGACCAAAAACATAATTACTGTCTTCAACTAGCAACGTCAAATGATTCTAGCCAACTAGCAACAACAAGAAGACTGGATGTTTAATCAAAGCTCATTCTTCGTTTTCTCTTCGCTGGATGTTTTGCCATTTACAGCGCTAAGCTCAGTGTCGAATATCAATGTCACTCCACCTGCAATTTCACCACATGTTTAGTCAAACAACTCTCGTAGTATGTACACATGCATTGTTGAATTGTAAGTTTAAACTGTGCAGCATTTGATGCTCTCCATATGTTTCACTCTAGTTTCAATATTTGATAATAAGAGATCATGAAACAGAAGAATCTACTAGCCAAGTTTAGCCGCACATGAAGATGATTATATGAATCAACATAACATAAACATACCAGGGATTTTTGGTGGTGAGCCGTTATCACCATAACCAAGCTTGGATGGGATTTTGAGCTTTCTCTTCTCACCTACACAAGCTCCAAGTAAACCTTGGTCCCATCCTGTTTCAATTATCTTCATCAATAACATAAAGTGACATAAAAGGGGCACGATGATGGAGTTTCTGCAAGCGAAATTACTTCACACCTTGGATAACTTGACCATTCCCAAGCACAAACTCGATAGGATCACCTCTCTCAAAACTTGAATCAAAGACAGTTCCATCGGTTAACATTCCCTGCATGACACGAGCAATTTTAACATCAGATTCGGAATCTTTGTTTGTTCTAAGCTAATTTATAATCAAAATTTTGCTGAATACTACTGAAATGAGTTCCAGATTTTCAGAAAACCATCATATGACACCTTCTAACTCACGAATTTTGAGCATATTAACGATGAACAAGAAACATTCTCCACGACTCTTCTTTTCTCTCAATCAGAACAATATCAGGCAATCAAGACGGAACCTTCCAAGCATAAAGTTATACAATTTTTTATGAAAGTTACCCGATAGTGGACCTTGATCTTATCCAATTTGTGAGCCTGAAGATCACATTTCTGAGGCTTGTACTGAGAAAAAAAAGAAACAAATGAAAGCAAGGGTCACAAAAGTGCCTAAATTTATTTCCAAAATCACAAGAGTATCGAAGCTGAGTTCATTTCCAAATTCTTTTTCATTTGCTTTACAAAGTAACAAAGCGATGTAGATTCGATAACAAAAAGCAAACCCAAGTATCATCTTATAGACACGCAAAATCAAGTTTAAATTCAATTTCGCAAACAGATTCCCACACACAGAATCAAAGTTCCGATGAGTATGCAAAATAGATTTAAAAGAGCGATTTCACTCACCTTAACACCAATCTGCAACTCTGTCACATCACCTGACTTCTTCGCATAAGCTAAAAAGATCGATGTGATAACGAAATCAAATCGAAATCGAGAATGATACAGAAGATGATTAAAAAAAAATTGAGATTAATTACCCAGTGTTAGAACCGCAAGTAGAACCAAAACTCCAGCAGCTTTCACGGAGGATGCAGGAGGAATCATCTTTGATCTTCTCCCAGTCACTCGGTCTCCGTTGGAAACTTGGATCTGTTTCAAGGTAAGTTATCTTGGTCACTTGGTCATATACAAAATCACTTGGTCACATAATTCACGTGTTATAATATAAGCGGCAAGACACAAATGATGTATAAGTATATTACGAGTCATTCATATTAGGGAAATTTAGTAATTAAGACACTTTTGCTAAACATATTAGCAATTGAGGCACTTT
>OVAO01000604.1:8556-19823 GCA_900406285.1 Biscutella auriculata | reverse complement strand
CACGTCAATTTTATAGAATTTGAAATCTCATAGATTGAATAACACTATAATTGAATATAATTATCAATTCTATTACATTCAACTAAATTCTTTAGTTGAATACCCCCACCTTAGACACAAAAGTTAACATAAACAAAAAAAGTTAATCTACTATATAATGAGGGAAGGGGAGGCCTCTCCCCTCGACACATCAGCGTAAGTTTTAGGTATGTTAACCAGTAAAACAGTGCCATGTGTACATATTTATTTCAAAAAAGTATTTTTCTATTATCTATCGTCTTTAAATCATATCACCAAATTAGACATCGACACATATGTACTTATTTATGTCGTAACGTATTTTTAAGAAGTTGTGGAAACTTAAAGATTCTTGAAGATTTGGAAGCTTAAACATTTCTCTTAAAAAGCGGTTAGTTTTCGAAAAAGCTCTAAAAGAGGCGATTTCTATGGCGATCTTCGCCGTCATCATCACAAAGATTTTCAGTTTTGTTTTCTCAAAAGAAGATTTTGTTTCTGACAGGCTCCATCGACACGTCTTCCTGGCACCTTTTCTCCAAAAAACTCTTCGGTGTCGCGACCTGCAGAAGCTTTGTGCCATCTGTCCAGTTTGTTCTGAATTGGACGCTTCGTCTACCCTTCTCGGGTTGTGTTTTCAGCTTATAAAGCTGGTTCAGTAGAATCATGTTCAATTCACTCTTGCTTCTTTCTTGGAAAGTCTCCCTAGGGTTTTCTTTCCTGGTCTTTTCTCAACTTTTTTTCAATCTTCCTTTTCTTTTTTCACCATGGCTGACCTTTAGAGGCAACTTTAAGAGCTCGATATTGGTGCTGCTGGAGCGCCATGAGAACTTCATGCGGTTGTCATGCAAGACTTCGAGCACGATCTCAACCTTTGTCTTGTAGTCAAGGGTCTGAACCCTTCTCATCAAAACCCTATGGCCATGAGGAACACTCTCCCTAGGGCTTGGAATTTGCATGGTTCCATAGAGGGTCAGACAAACGAGGACGACACCATCAATTTCTTTTTTCGGAATGAACATCAGCTGCTTATGGTGCTCGAAAATCAGCCTTTCAATTTCAAAGGCTGGATGCTCACAATGGATCGCTGGAACCGCAGAAATCTCCCTACTTTCTTGCATTACTTGCCTCTTTGGATCTTAATCGAAAATCTGCCTAGCATTTTCAGAAGGCACAAGGTTGTTCAAAGTATTGGGGCTCACTTTGGTCGAGTTGATGACATTACGATCATCCAACCTTCTGCTTACCGTCAAGCTGCAACTTGGGTCAAGGTGTGGTTTGATTCGGACCAAACGCTAATCTTCAAAAAGGAGATACGTCTTCTGGAAAATGAGGATCCGGTGATGTTATCCTTCAAATATGAGGCCCTTCGCAAGTTTTGTACCATCTGCGGGAGTCTGAAACATGCTCGTGAGGTTTACCCCCATTCTCCCCCGAAGGAAGAAGTGCATTCAAGTGACTCATCGGACCATGACCCTACTGAGGAGTCGGTCGCTGAATCTCCAGGTTTGCCTCAGCCGGTTACAGATGTCGGAACTATGGAGGATCAGGTGCGTCTGTTCCTTGAAGGAGAACGCGGCCAGAAGCGCAAATTCCAAGATCGGGATGCAGGCGAGCCAAGTAAAGCGGGTGGTGCAAAGCGTCTCAAAGCTATGCGTCCTTCTTCGTTGGATTCATTCTTCCAAGGCATGTTTCAGATTACTCAGGCGGATGCTGGCATCGACAAGGAGAATGTTGCAGACATGGGCGTATCTGGTCAGGAACCAAGGGAGCTGGGAGTTCATCAAGCTGAAGGAATCTTTTCTGAGGGCTTGGCGGGTGCCCAAAACCCCCCCGGTTTCTCCATGAGTATCGTCCATTGGAACTGTCAGGGTTTGAGGAACCCCCTGACAGTTCGTCATCTCTCTGATCTTAATAATTTTTTCAATCCTGTTGTAATGTTCCTTGCGGAAACTAAGAACCCTTCTCCTTATGTTGATAGCGTTCGGTCTAAGTTAGGTTTTGATAATATATTTGTAGCCCCCCCCCCCCTAAAGGCCTAGGTGGTGGTTTAGCTATTTTTTGGAGGCAATCGGTTAAAATTAATATTAGGCGTTCTGATGCTAATGTTATTTATATGAAGTTTCAGTATTTGAATCAAAAGTTTTTCATTATGTATATTTATGGTCCTCCTGTTGCCTCTCTTCGTTCAGCCTTTTGGAATTGTCTTTCTAGGTCTTTTCTCTCTGTTTTGTCTAGATTACTAGTTCTTGGTGATTGTAATGACATTCGCTATCCTCAGGATAAAAGTGGCGGTCTTTTACCTTCTCCATCCTCGATTTTTCGTTTTGATGTTTTCTGTCGCTCATTAGGGCTCCATGATATTCAAACTTCTGGGGGACCTTTTTCTTGGTATGGTAGGAGATATGGGCTAGATATTCAAATGAAGCTAGATCGGGCAATGGGCAATCAAGCGTTCTTCTCTAGTTTTCCCAAGGCTCAAGCTCTTTTGTTGGACTGGATTGGGTCTGATCACAGGCCTTTACTTCTGAATTTGCACAATGACCTTCAACGTTTATGTCCTTTTTTCAGGTACAAACCATCTTGGAAATCAGAACCAGAGGTTAAAGGAAGTGTCCTCAATCATTTTAGCGTTTTGAGACATGGCTCAACCACAACTGACCTCCACCAAACAGTTTCAAAAACAATAGCAGATTTGAAAATTTGGCAGCAGAGGTCCTCTACTCCCATCTCAAAGCGCATCGCTCATCTCAAGCATCAAGTCCATGTCATCAACTCGGCTCCAAATGTTGACTTCCATTCTCTTCTTCAAGTTAAAACGATCTTCAGAAAGCAGCTCTACAGGCAGAAGAGGATTGGCGTCTTCGAAGTAGGATGTTGTGGTTGCGATCGGGAGATAAAAATACGGGTTTCTTTCATGCAAAAGCAAAGTCTAGGCGCTACAGAAATCAGATCCAATCACTGACCGATGACCAAGGAGAGACTCATTTTTCTCGAACGAAGATCAGGAGTACTCTGGAGAATTATTTCTCGGATATCTTTACCTCCAATGCCAACCTCTCCCTCTCAGGTCTTGACCAAGTGCCTCATCGAGTATCAGATGAAATGAACCCGGATCTTTTACGCCCGCTTTTTATGGGCGAGCTTAAATCAGCAGTTCTTGGAATGCAGTCTGACAAATCTCCAGGCCCGGATGGTTTATCCCCTGCTTTCTATCAACACCACTGGTCATCCTTGAGTCCTGGTCTTTTTCACGTGGTGGACCATTTCCTCTCTTCATCCCATCTCGATCCTCCTCTAAATGCTACTTATATAGCTCTTCTCCCCAAGACCAAATCTCCAACGTCAGCAAAGGATTATAGGCCTATCAGTCTTTGCAATACTTCTTACAAGATTATCTCAAAAATCTTGGCCAATCGCCTTAATGACATCATTTCAGACTCCCAATCTGCTTTTATTCCAGGAAGGCAGATAACTGATAACATCCTGCTGGCGCACGAGGCCATTCATTCCTTCTCAACGAAATCAACTAAGACAAAAACGTGGCTCTTAAGGTGGACATTAGTAAAGCGTTTGACAAGCTGGAATGGTACTATATAGAGGACATTCTCCATCGGCTTGGTTTTGCACCAAAATGGATCTCTTGGATCTTGGCATGTCTTAAGACTGTTTCCTACAGAGTGCTCATCAATGGTGTTCCATCTCAAAGTATTTCTCCATCGCGAGGTATACGTCAAGGAGATCCTCTTTCGCCATATATATATATTCTCTGTTCGGAAGGTCTTACTGCTCTCTTGCATCAAGCGCAAAGCCAAGGTATTTATCGAGGATTTAGAGTGGCAAGAAGTGCTCCGGTTTTATCTCATCTGTTATTCGCAGATGATTCTTTATTGTTTTGTCGGGCAGAATTAGCAGATTGCCGAGTCCTCTCCCAAATCCTTCATCGTTGTGGCCAGCTATCTGGGCAGGAGCTTAACCAAAACAAATCATCTCTCCAGTTTAGTAAGGGAACCCCTATGGCTCTCCAGCATCAGATTCAGGATATTTTCAACATTCACAAAACCGGGGCTATTGGGACATATCTGGGACTTCCGGAAAAAATCAGCCGTTCTAAACGCCAATCTTTTAGCTTTCTTGTTCACCGCATGAAAGCCAAGCTTTCTTCTTGGAACACAAAGCTTTTGTCTCAGGCAGGACGTGAGATCCTAATCAAATCCGTGCTTCTGGCGGCTTCTCAATATGCCATGTCAGTTTTTCTTCTTCCTCGTAAGATAATTGATGAAATGCAAGCTCTTATTCGGAGATTTTGGTGGAAAGGAAATGACTCGAATGGTATTAATTGGCTCTCTTGGGATTTCCTTACTAGTTCAAAGCAAGATGGGGGAATGGGTTTCAGGGATCTCCATGAATTTAATACTGCCTTGTTAGCCAAGCAAACTTGGCGCCTGACTGCAAATCCCAGCTCTCTTTTATTCAGGATTCTCAAGGCCAAATACTTCAGTAAATCTGGTTTTCTCAATGCAACTTTGGGTCATAGACCCAACCATGGCTGGCGTAGCATTCTAGTAGGACGTGCTCTTCTTCAAGACCATATCTCTTGGCGTCTTGGAGATGGTAGAACCACAAGGGTTTGTTCGGACAACTGGATTCCTAAAACCATAGGCTCGCCTAACTCTTCTGGGACGAAGACTTATTGTCCAGCCATAGGGCCCGGCATGATTACTCACCCTCATCTTCTTGTTGCGGACCTCATGCTTCCTCACTCATCTTCTTGGAACATTCCTCTTCTTCAGCGTATCCTATCTCCGGAATCAATTCCGGCAGTTCTTAATCTCCATCTTGCCTCGCCACTTCGTCCGGACTATCCTGTCTGGTCACAATTGCGTCATGGAGAATACACTGTCAAGAGCGGTTACAAAATGGCGCATCACGAGGCTTCATCCTCTAATCATTACAGTAGATCAACCCAGCAAGTCCTCAGTTCCCTCACTAAGACTCATTTTCACAAGCTTTGGAATATGGATGTACCCCAGAAAATTCGTATTTTTCTCTGGCGAGCTCTGCATAACATCATTCCTACCTTGGAAAACCTTAAAGGTCGAGGACTTCAGTTGTATGATCTCTGTCCGATGTGTGGTGACTATCCGGAAACTCCTCTTCATTGTTTTTTCAAATGTCGGGTTTCTCATGAAATATGGGAATTGGCTCCTCTGCCACCGTCCCTTGTCCCCTCCCTGGATACTCCGATTGAAATCTTCAAAGCTTTCTTGGAGGCGCCAGCTCCTAATCAGGACAAGTCATTGTTTCTATATCTCCTCTAGAATATTTGGAAATTGAGAAACTCTTGTGTTTTTACAGGCAAGGTTGACAGTATCCCCGCTACAATTTGGAAGGCTATCATTGATCATAAGGCTTGGATCAACTCAAAAGAGAGTCCTTCCCAACAAGAAGATCATACAAATCCAAATGGACCAGCAGCTCATCAGCGTTTAGTTCCATCTTCATCGGTTACCAGCTCCTCTCCTCTAGCTTGCTGGACTGATGCATCCTGGTCGGATCCGGAGTCTCCCATAGGAATTGGTTGGATCATCAAAACTCTCCCCTCAAACTCTGTTACAACTTGGTGTCGAGGTAGTCTACCGCCAACAAGCTCAGTGGCCGAAGTCGAGGCCATTGCTTTGTCACATGCGGTGCAGCATCTCTCGCGTCTAGGTCTCAGAGACTGTCCGATCCATTCTGATTCCAAACAAAACGTCGAACTTCTTCTCAAATGTGCAGCTCAGCATTCTCATCCTTTGCACCATCATCCACAAAAGTTCTTAATTCAGGATATCTTACGTATTGCTGATCGTTGTGGGTTTACTTTCCATTTCGTTCAACGAACAGAAAACGCGGAGGCGGATTGCTAGCAAGGCAGGCACGGGAACATAATTTTCCTTTTAAATTTTCTTGGTTGCCTTTAATTATGTAATGCTCAATCTCATCTTGTTGTACTCTTATTTTCAATGAAGTTCCGTTTCAAAAAAAAAAAAAAAAAACATTTCTCTTTGGAAGCTTAAATACTTGCGACACATCATTTTCTTCTAAATATAGTTTAACTTCCCCATAAAACTCCTATAATAATTAGGTTTTGGATCATCATCACTCGCAGTTTTCTTTTTCGTATTCTCAATCTCTGTGATTATGAATTGTTTTAATCTTTTAGATCATAACTTCATTTTTTTCTCAGACTTTTTACTGGCTTCACAAAGCAAAAGAAGCATATTTGATGCGAGTTATCTCCGCGATGATAATATCGTGGAGTTCTCGATGATCCCTCAACGGCCCGAGATCCTATTAGTGAATTCAGGAAAGAAGACTCTTTGCGAGTTAGCGAGAATTGTTGAGAATCATCGATGGTAGATCAAGTCAACTAGGACACCTTCTTGCACAAATCTAGATAGATTTTACTAAGGTTTAAGATTCTGATTTGTTCGACACAGATATGATCTCTTTTAATCCTTCTCCTTTGTATAAGCTTTAGTCTTCGTTCGTAGTTTTAAAACTGTTTTGGTTTCAGGTAGGTTATTGTTCAGGGTTAGAGTTCTGGAATCAAACTGGTGGAGATGACCATTTTCTTCTCGCTTGCCATGATTGGGTACCTATCACCTTCATTTTTGTATTTTCTCTGATGTTATATTTGAGTCAAGCTTTGATCTGTTTGTAATTTATTTGTAGGGCACGAAGTGACAAAAACCATAGAAAACAGTGTTCGAACTAGGCCCAAGGCTTCAGATCCGGACTAATACGCTTTGGCCAAGCCAATGACAAGGTCATGCTTCCCTTGTAACTCTTTCGAAAGCTCAACAGCAGCATCCTGAAATAGAAAGAAAGGTTCATGTTTAGTCTAAAACTGTCAAGAGCAATGGTTTTAGAAGAAGAGGGCAAGTGTATTTCACCTCAGTATAAATCTCTTAATATGGCCAGACTTTTAATCTACAGATCCATTTACGGCACACAGAGAATATCACAATACTGATATCAATCAACTCACTCAAGACGCTCATCACATGTGGTTCCTATTGCATCAGGGAGCAGTCGAGTGAGCTGCATCAGGGAGCAGTCGAGTGAGCAGCATCAGAACCAAAACACAGTGAGATTCAGACATCCGCAATGTGGAGAAGAAAGGAACGTAAACAAAGAAAGCAAACTCTCCTTGTCATAGAAGAGCGTATTCTAGAGGTGACAGTTAAGGAACTCAACACCACGTCCAATGTATTTGGAGAGCGTTCGGCGAGGGAGAGACGCAGTGAATGGCTCCAAATCTAACTCAAGCGTGAAGTTACAATTTTTACTGTGATTTAAAAATGCAATCGACGTGTAAAAACAAACAAAAGAATATTAAAGTCAGAAATGGTTACGTACATTCCATCGACGAAATCTTCCTTGAAATGAAGATACTCAGCTGGTTGAAACTTCTCATCAACGACAAGAGCATGGATATTAACACTCAGATGCTCCCAAACACCAAGTCTTGGCCTCACAGCAAGAGCAACCCATGATGAGAACATAATTGTTTCCCGTATTTTACCTGAGTAGATTTGAAGATCAAAACTTTCAAAAATTGTGAAAAAAATCAAAACTTTCACTAACAAATAAAATCACTTAAGAGGATTTGAAGTGTACTTTAGTGGATTTGAGAATGTCAAATAAGGCACCACCTTCAAGCTTCTTTTGAGAATCTTCAGGCAAAACCTTGAATTCAGCAATGATTTAGTTTTGTTGCAGAATGTCTTTTCTTTTGGTTTCAACCCTAAAACAAAATCATGTGAAGTGATCAAACTCTCTTTTTCAACTGCAAGGATAAGAGGAAAGAAAAGAAATAATTAGAAAGTAAAACTAAAAGTTAAAAATTAAAACTCTAATTTTCTTTTAAATTTGATTTCGGTTAACCCATTAATCAATATGTTATCGGGTTGAATATAAAACCAAATCAAATACTAGATAAATTTTTATGATGCATTTAAATCCAAACCAAATTAAGTATTTGGTTCCCTTTAATAAATTATTAATCAGTTTTTAAATTTTACTCAAATTTAAAAAAATTAAACAAAATAATTTCATATAAATAAATGAAATATATTAAATAATATAGAGATGATAAAAAATAGTTTTAAAAATATAAAATTAAAAAATAGATCCGTGCATCGCGCGGATATTCTCTTAATTTAAATAAAAAATGAATCATTTTGATTGATGATTTGTATACCCGAATAATTAAAACTGCACCAATACCAAATAAGAATACAAAAGTATCTAATATACCCGAAGAAAAATTATATAAAAATATTACTTTATATTTAAGTAACCAAATACTCAAACTTATTAGTATAAAACAAAATTACATCAAAAAAAATTATCTAAGTTTTTGTTTTTTTGTGTTTTATTCATTTTGGCTTGGGTTTGGTTTCGAGTGAAAAACCATTAATTGGATTTTATTTTGTTGGTCTGCTTCACAGCAGTGAAAAGTGTTTGAACATGTCGTGATGGCAAATTCTCTGCTAAACTAAGATAAAAAAAAATATATCCAATCTTTGAAACCGGGGAAAAAACAATAATGCAACAACTATACAATTTAAAAGTAAGATTCTAAAATAACTACCTGAGAATTTGTTTCTTTTTTTTTACATCAGAGTCAAAACCACGTTTCCATTTCTGCAGTCTCTTCTCTCACTCTCTATTCTGCTAAACTTCTTCAACCAATCTCTCTCTCTCTCAATTGGAAACAGAAACAATCTTCTTATTTGAATGCACTAAATATAACCTCCAACTCAGTTCCCATTCATCTATCTCCGGATCCCAAAAACCTCTGATCTGTTCTTGAAAAGCAAGTCCATCGATAGCCCAAGCGATGGAGGAGGTTTAAGTCCCCATATGTACTTTCTAGAGGAAGAAGACCCTCGACTACCCTCTCTCTTTGAAAGCTTTCTCATTGATGTCCCTTCTCCAGACTTCAATGATCTCGATAACCCAAGAGAAGTCTCACACTTTGCTCCAAACTCTGAGCTTTTCTTTGACTCATCTTCCAATGGGTTCCCACCAACTGCACCATCCTGGTGTGGAGGAGGGAATTTCTCGCTCTTGCTTTTTCCATTCGTTTGTGATATCACTCTCCATTTCTGCAAAACACATTACATACACTCTTGATTACTCTTTTCACAGTCTTCTCTTGTTTAACGGTTGATATGTATAATCTGATTCTAAAAGCCTATGGACATGCATACATCATATATGCTTCAATGGGGTTGATGCAAGCAATGTGACTAGAACTATGGTGTCTATGTGCGTTTGCATTAGTATGAATGTGACAAGATGAGGTTTTTTTTTCCTCACATCTAAGTTTGCTTGAATCTCGGCATTAGCTTCTGGAGCTGGCATAGCTCTCCCAGTGCGATCCCCTCGAAACCTTATTCTTCTGGCTCCATCAACACCACATGCTTTACCAGGAAGACCCTTTTGCCTAGAAGTAGGATAAATGTAGCCACGAAATGAGACCAATTACAAAATCAATCTAATCAGTAGCATGATCATCCAAAAAACACATACAAGTTGTAAAAATTCAGTACCTTCGTGCTTCTTGGTCCCTCAGCTTTACATTCAGTTCTTTGGAAGGTGGATACTTAGGTAAACATGATGGATCACAGGCTAATGGTTCAGTAGTAAAGAACTGCACATACAAACAAAAATAACAGACAGCTTTGTCTTAGGAATTGCTTTTGTTTGCATCATAACATCTAATCACAGACAACCTTTCAAGTTTTATATGTCAAATCAGGATGACTCACTTCACTACTCAAGGCTGAGGAAGAAGTTCCTCGATCATCAGGGTCTATAGCGAGAAGTACCTCCACTAGATGCACAGAGGATGGAGTAAAACCATTGAAGGCTTCAGCCACACAACGTTTGTACGGATGCTGCGGCTTAAAAAGAGTTGTGTTTGGCAATTTGTACTTCTTCCAGTACAAATCTGAAGGAGAGCCACATAATTTGAATATCTTATGAAGTTGTTCGACCTACAAAGAACAAATTAGTTAGGAAAAAAAAACGATAAACAACAACCTTATTAATGTTCAGTTGTACATTTATAATGGTCCAAAGATAAATCAATTCACCAAGACGCAATAACTGCTCCATACAATGCAAGTCAGATTAAAAGACCCTACACAACTATATTGATGGAAACTAGAGGGGGTGTATTGAACTAAGTAGTTAGAAGAATTTGAATTTGAATTAGTTTTATTTTACCTCGGTTCTTCCTGGCATAACAGGCTTTCCAGCAAGTAACTCTGCCAGAATACAACCAGCACTCCAGAGATCAACACCAGTTCCATAGCTGGTAGCTCCAAGAAGAAGCTCCGGAGGGCGATACCAGAGTGTGACAACACGACTTGTCATTGTTTGCTTTTGCTTCGAGTCATAAAAGGTAGCCAAACCGAAATCAGCAATCTTCAATATTCCATCGTTATCTATCAGCAGATTAGAACCTTTGATATCTCGATGTAAGACTCCTCGACTATGGCAATGCTCCAGTCCAGATAGTAGCTGCTTCATAAAGCATTTCACCTGAAGTACAGAAAATGGTAAATGAGATCAACGATTATCTTTGTTTCAGACTCGTATGTTTCCCAATACATCATCTTAACATTAAGTAACAGTAAAAGTGTACCACAACACAGCAACAAATGATTCATTATTCACCATTAAGAATAGAATACACAAACCTGAGGAAGATCAAACTTGAGACCTTGAGTAGCTGCAAGACCAGAGAGATCATGCTCCATGTACTCAAAAACAAGATAAAGGCTACAAGAAACCCTCGAAGCAACTAAACCTTCAAGCTTAATAACATTAGGATGATTCAGCCGTCGCAGCACAAGAATCTCTCTAGCCATGAACTTAACACTCTCTGCTTCCAAATTATCAAACCTAACTTTCTTCAAAGCTACAATTTTCCCAGTCAATAGATCCTTTGCTTTGTATACATTGCTGTAAGTTCCTTGCCCAATCTAAAAGAAAAAAAATCAAAATAAGTATCATTACAACAAAATAGAAGTATAAGTGAAGCAAATGAACTTGTATAAATCTGGCAAACAAAAAAAAAACAAAACTTTCTAAGTATACCTGCAAGATTATTTATCAAAGTGCATCAGTTATTCATACTTAATGATTAGTGTTTTTGTTTACACTTAATTTAATGCAAATCTTTAAAACCC